>APFE031079663.1:0-10461 GCA_000404065.3 Pinus taeda | reverse complement strand
TATGGTGATATAGACATGCCCTATTTGATCTGCAAAGGTATTGAAAACCTCTTTGCATATGCTGGCAAGAGGCAACTCTCAGCTATGACGGTTTCACTGTCCAAGAAACAATTCAACTTTGAAAAAGGGAACAACAAAGTCTCCATAGGGAATGAAAAAACAATTACAAGTTTCTTGTCTATACGTCTTATAGGTTATTTCCTTAATGATTTTTTGGTCGTATTTTGAACTTATCTAAGACTCAACTCAAACAAATTCATGAATAGGTGGCTAAATGGTAAATACATGTATGCTCCAAAAGGATAGAGGATATTGACAATGATGTTGTTATTAAAAAGTCTCTTTAGTCACTAAGAAGAAAGCTAATAAAATAAGGAAAATAGGGATGCTTAGCTTGTGGAAAATAAGGATGCTTTGCATATATTATGACAAGGCACTACAAACTAATTGCAAGGAATAACATACCAAAATATGATAGAATGATCATCTTTGACTCATAGAATTGCAAACAGGAGGCACAAGTTCATTCATAAAGCAAAAGGATTTTCCTAAGGCAATACCAATTATTTCTGAGAAGCAACAGACTAAGCTAGGATAACAATCATATGCATTAAGTCAGAAACTTGCACAACATGTACAGATTCCTCCGCATGCAACAAAATAATTTTGATAAGAGAAATTATATACAAGACCTACCCTATATAAGAGAAATTATATACAAGAATGTCCTTGAAATTTTCTAAGAATGTCTCAGGTATGGCCAGTAAGTCCCTTCATCCCCACTAAAATCCATCGCACAAAGGGACATTTCCTTACTCCCCAAAAAACCAGAACAATGGGTATGATATTTTCTTTTTCTTCTTTTTAGGGGGAATACCAGAATAGCAAAGGATGATTTCAACCATTTTATCATCAACTTGTAGTTAACACCTTTAGATCCATGTTCAGCTGAGTGTTGCTGAAATTTGAAAATGGACAATCCAAACTAGAAGCAACTAGTTCTAGTATTGCTTTGAGCATTTCCAGTCAGAACCCACCCATGAAACTAGAATTGGTCAGTTTTTCCCAAAAAATCTAGTTCAAGAAAAAACCAATCAAACTGGACAGTTTGACCAATTTTGTACCATTGTAGCCCGAACCCCAGAAAAACGAAAAAATAAACCTACAAAAAATCCTAAAACTGCCATAAACCTCATTTCCCATCTATTTAATCATTCCCCCTATATTTGCTTCACAACCTTCTCATTGATCATTTGAGCAGCAAAGAGCGTTGATTCCTCAATATTCTTCTGTTGATTCATAGTTCTTCTTAGTCTGATTCAGAGAGTTTCATCCAATGATTTGGAGCACTAAAGATATGGTTGGGGAGTTTCTTGGATCTATTACTAAACCTGATTTGGATTAAGACTTGGAGTATTGATTTGAAGATTTGATTGGGGTGCTTCTTGTGTTTTTGGTAATGTTGTAAACATCATGTCAACAAAAATATCACCAAGAATTAGGGAAATAAAATATTGACAACATCAGAAAAATATCACAAAATATAGGGAAATTTAAAAAATACAAAATTATTTAAAGACACAAATAATTGACTTTATGCCACTCCATCGATGAGTAGGGAAACTAATTTCATGCATCTCATGATAATATCGATATATTTATAATATTCTCATGCTATTTTCAAAGATCAAAACACTGCACGACTTATCGGCAATAATATCATTCTGGGTAAATTTTTTGACATTGCAATAATACTAGGACAATGATAATCACAATGTTTACAACACTAGTTTTTGGAGCTACTCTTTTGCCGATTCCAGATGTTGATTCAATCTGTTCTTGCAATTGATTTACATCTGCTCCTGGAACTGATTTAGAGTGAAGACTTGGAATTTGTAAAGGTATTTACAAATATTCTTCAAATCCTATTTCTATGAAGAGAGTTTGTTCAGAAAATCTAGAAATTAAATGTAAGGCTTTATTTGCAAATTATTTATTTGGTATAAAAAATGCCATGGCTCCCAAACAAAAAAAGGATCCTACATGGAACCATTGCCAAATAGTTGGGGATGAAATGATACGCAACTATTGTCCCATGGAAATTGGTGGGGTGGTGGTTATACATAGACTAAGAGTCAAGACAACGCCTAGAAAATATACTAGGGAAAATTCAATATTTATTTAAAGACTCAGCCAAATTATAATCTGACATGTAAGATTCTATTGAAAGTTATAACATGAGGAAAAACATATGCAAGAATAAATAGGAAGAAATGGAAGTGAACATGATAATGAAAACCATAGTTCTGAACACTCCACTACTCATCCTGCTAGGGATACCTTTAGAATCCCAATCCATCCAAAACATGAGGGTGATTATGGCACAAATAACACAATCCTAACAAGCAAAGAGTTGACTCAATCTTTTTATCCAATAGGCAGCAACACCCTTAGTTCTTAGCCCACCATTGATAACAAATGGAGGAAGTTGCTTGGGAATGCATGGCTAGATGGTGACATGATGCAAAGATAAATTACAATCTATGTTCAATAGGATACAGATAGGGTTCTGGACACATATTTGCCAAATTTTTGAAAATTCAGGATCCAAATATAGTAGGAAAATGGCAAGTACAATTTTTTTTTGTAATATATATAAAGAGATACAATTAAAAAAAAACAGTCAATAATCAAAACCATTCAGGAATGACAAGAGTAAAACTACAAGTTTATAACCAAAAACAAAAAATAAAAATTCTAATGCATGTTACTATTAGCCATCCACATATTATAACTTATAATTTGATAAGTCATAACCACCATTGACTATTGATAATTTTGAAGACCATCGCGGCATCAGAACATCACAATTCATAATTATATTTTTGTAAGCAGCATCCATGTGTCCACATCAATAGTGAATAAAGGGGTGCCTTGAAGACCATGGCAAGACTAAATAGTAGTGTTAGTGAAGTGACCAATATCATAGCACATAAGGGTAGAATAGGCATTGAGAACAAACCTTGAACAAGATGATAGATCAAACCTTCTCAAACCTTAACATTGTACAAAACATTAAGTAAAATGATTGGCCTCCAGTTTCTCACCATATCCCTTTCTATTCCTTTAAGGATAAGCTTGATCAAATCTGCATTTACCTGCTCCCCATGTCCCTATTTCCAAGGATTTTCAACACACCCCAAGGAAGCACTTACATGAATTCAAGACACATTTCTAGCCATTGAAATGGTAATTATAACAAAACAACCCAACATCAAAGTGATTCCCTATAGCAGAAACTAACATTAACAAGTTAACAAATAAATGCACGTAGAACTTCACATTTAACTTCAATGTCACTACAATTCATTTTTAGGTTAGCCAAATTCTTCTATTTTAATCAATGCAACAAAGGTAATGACTTTAAACTTTAAAGGCATGCCCTTATATCAAATTATACACAAAATTTGTCACAACAAAGCCCAAAAGTTGGCTACAAACATCATCTCAAAACAAAAAACACAACAATACGAGGAGTTTTTATATCAACAAAATTGTGAATTGTATAATTTCAAAATCCAACACCTTTGAATTGAGATTAGCCTAGACAAACGCAATTGCTTACCAAGCCAATCAATACATGATAAAAAAGAATTTTTTCCACTCAATGAAATGCATCTACACTCCATGTAAACTGCTATAACATCAATAAAATATGATACCAACATGATATATATTCTATAACTAATAAATTCCCATAAAAATGATAATTATATAGCATAATATCTCTAGTCCAAGTAGCTCCCATATTATGGAAAAAATTAACTCAAACAATTTGAACGAAGGAAAAACATGGGAAAACAAAAAAGATATGGAGTACAAATACATTAAAGTGTCATAGAAAACTTAATGATAATTATTCAGCTATAGATCAAATAAATATCATATGATACTTACTTAGGGAGCACCACCAAAAAGATCATCTAGAGTAGACGTACACATCAAAACCAAGTCAACATCCTCTAGCTTAACTTTCACCATTTCAAGGGCTCTTGTAGACGACTCTACAGCTAAACCAATTAGTGTTTCATTACTTGCAAATAAAAGTGAGCATAATGACATTTTATTCCATGTAAGTGAGGATTTTTTGGCAGGCCTTTTTTTAGTATCCAAAAAAAAATATCAATTCTAGACCTTCCTTCATCTATTCCTTCCTTTGAGTACAATTATTCAATCCCCATTCTTACACAGTAAGACTTATTTCCTTCCATATGCAAGAGTTCCTAATTAAGTGTTCCAAGTAATGATGCTCCCCAATTCTTCACTAAATATAAGATCTAGTACTAATTGGAGTCTCAATATGTAGGGAAAATATGTTTTCAACTTATAGAACTTTAAATGGTCATTCCAATTAGAATGCCTTCAACAACTTTGTAGTCTTTTTTGTTTCTAAGGCCTTTGGGATTGCACATACACTACCAAGCCTTGTTGGCTAGGGATAATCTTTCTTAATAGCATGTTAGTGCTACATCCACTCATGTTCCCAACATCAACATCAAGTTGAGGTGCCTCGTTTGATTAATCCACAAAAATTGAAATGATTCAATTTCCCGGTGACAATGTGTTTGTAAGAACACTTTCCCAATAACTATAAAACTTGAATATAGAAATTTGGTAGCTACCTCACATAGAACTTGTTAGCAATTTCAAATTCCAACATCTCTATCCACTTTCTTAATCTAACAAATAGGATTTTCTAGCAAGCAATCACAAAAAATGTATATTCACATAAAACCTTTGGAGGCTTTCTAGCATTAGCTACAAAAGTAATCAACAAAAAATATTTTACAATAGCTCTAGTCATCATCAAATAAGTAAATGACACTCAGAGTGTTACTATAGTGATCCATACAATTAGTATTTGGTTGTGCTATAACTAGAAGGAGTGAAGGTGGCACTTAAAATTTTGGGGACAAGAAGTTGTTTCTGTTATCAGAAAAATATGATTAGATGCATTATTTCCATAATCAGATGATCCTCCAACAACACCATTATTTAAAGAAAAAACACCTTCCCATTTGGCGTGTTGCATGTCAGTGCTAATGAAATCTTCTACAAGACTACTGCTATTGGTTTGTTACAAATTAGAAGATGAAAGATGGGGCATCCCTAGTGTTTTTCTAGGCATGCCACCAATGGGAATGGAAATGGAGGCTATAAATTTCCCACTGTGTTGGGCAACGGACCTCGCGTAATGGTTTTGCAGCTCAAAGCTCGTAATTTGGGTAAAGTATGGTAAAGGTTCCATGAAGCGCGAATTGTAATGGCTTAAGTCCAAGGATAGTCTGCCCTAAAATGTTATAGGTTAATCTAGAATGTGTTGGCTTGACCATGGTCCATGGACCATGGGAATGTATAAATAGAGCAAGGATCTAGGTTTAGAAGGCAATTTTTGGATGATAATGATAATGGAGATCTAAAGCGTATGGGTTTGTGAAGAAAGGGTGATTTGTGTCTGTAAGTCCGAGTCATGGGTAGAGGTCAGTGTAGGCTCTGCAGCTGTGTGCATGGCCCCCTGCAGTTGTGTGTGCAAGGTGGAAAGTGAATTGTATTGAATAAAAGATTAATAAAGATAAGTGTTTCTGAATTATTGTGTATCTGATTGTAGATCTGAATGTTTATGCTTATTTTATGGTTTTATGAAGTATATGAATGCATGTACTAGGTTTTTCTCAATTAAAGATCGTAAAGAATAAATCAGATCTATAATAACTGCAATAAGACTAAGGATCAAAGAAACACCCCTTCGCAGATCTTTGCAAAGGCTAGACTGCTGCGCGAAATAGCAGAAGTGCGTAGATAGGGTTGTGAATTCTCCAGATCTCATCAAGACATCCCTAGGGTGCGGAAACCTAGTTCTAGCACCCTCCCATACTGCCTCGGGTGAGACTTCAGTCCGCGCTCCATAGATTATTGCCGAAAGGGCCGATAGTAGGGGATTTGTTTGGCTAAAAACTCTTCCGAACCTGGGTCAGGGCCCAATAAGCCAAGAAATCGTTCCATTGTTGGGACCGGGATCTACCTAAAGGGATGTCTGATGTCATAACATTGGAACCCTACGAAAAAAGAGATTGAAGATTGGTTGGATCAGAAGCTTCATGAGTTTGTGGTGCAGGAAAAAACAACCCCACAGATATTTCAGAAGAGGTGGATTGATTGCTACATATACATAGAAATCCACGAGATCTTCTTCATGTCCTTCATGTTAGAATTGTATGAGTGGATTAGCCGATAGTGTGGACTCTAGGACAAAGCGATTTAAACAACCACCTACGATGAAGGATGCAGCTGCGTTTGCGCGTACCGAGCGTTCGATGGACCTATAGGACCACAAACAGAACAAGGTGTGGGAATATGGCCTTATCCATTCTTAGACAGGATGAAACCAAGAAGGTGGAGAGAAATTCCATGACCACCATCCCTGTAGTTCGAACTAGACACCCAGACCTAGGCAAAGGAATTCGGCGATTGCAAGAAGTCATTTGTCGTGGCAACTTGAGACTTTGTGAACTTGATGTAAAATGGGAAAGGCTAAGGAGGAAAAGCACCAGGTTTGATGAGGAAATCAGCAAAATAAAAATTGGAGTCACACAAACGGGCCGCGTGAATTTGAAAATAAGGGGACCAGACGTGGCTGACCCTCCTATGATACTAGAATGAGCTGCAACCCTGCTATCATGGTTGCAACCGCACCCTACTGAACGGAAGAGCATAGAACGCATCACACTACTAGGTTTAAAGGTATGTGAAGGGTGCCTTCAGCCCGGGCTAGCAGGGAAGTGGAAGCCTCGCAAGGGGGGTGAGACCACCTGACTATCCGTAGGAGGCCCAGTCTCAGTGCTCCACACAATTGGAAGAGGACACAAGACTATAAATAAGTCTATAGTTAGGTTGCATGGTTCGGACGTAGCGCCCAGGATCAGTATGAAGTATAGAATGTGGCCGCGTGTGAGGGACTGCAATGCCGCGTGGGAAGGATGGAGGGTGATCGTTGCAGACACTGTTCATGACAAGATGTCCCATTTAAGACACCGAGGAGCAGACGACGGGCAATTAAGACACAGGGTTGAATGGATCTACTGCCAAAACCGCATTAATGAGCCACGAACGGAGGGCACAACCAAATTTGAATTCAAAAAGATGTATAAAGCATAGGTAGCTTGTCACCAAAGAACGTTTGGCCCTTTGCACATTAGGTAATTCTGGGTTCAAGACGATAGGAGCAACATGAATGAGGTGATCATGAAAGAAAGCACATGGTTTCAAGAATTGACGAAGGAACTACAAGAGTCCCTACTAAGGTCAATATCCACAACCATGAACATTACGCAGAACCCTACGTTGTAGGTGGGAGGGACAACTGAAATCCCTAAATTAGCCATGATGTCGCGGACCAAGAAGGACCCCCAGGTAGCAGGACTAGTATAGATGTCTTTGTGGAATCTGTGATTTAGCAAGCTGTCGATGGAAGAAAAGGGAAAAACCATTACTATTGAGAGAAATGATGAGGAAGAGGATCCTTCGACATATGTCGAAGAGATGGAACCAAAGGAAGAGATAGAAGAGGATATCCAACCAGTGCAGGATCCTGCAAAACAACCCAAGTATGTCCCTCCATGGGAAAGGGAGGGTCAAGGTACCTAAAGATTTGAATGTTGTTCAGAGAAAGCTTATAACCCCGTCCCTCCCCAAAGGGGTTCCGCTCGAAGGAATGGAGTTTGGCTGCATTCCTACTATAAAATTCAAAGACTGGGACCTCGCAGATACTGAGAAGTTTCCTCATTTGGAAACTAGTAAACAGATGGAACAAAGCATAGAGGGGGCCGTTACAACACGACAGCCGAAGGAATGGCTGCAAAAGGTGGAGAAGGCTGAGCTACTCCACCTCCTGTCAATTCCACATTTTCATCGGGCCCCAATCACAAGATTGGTCATCAGGCAACTGCTCTGCCTACTGCACGATGGGTTCTTATGGCTAGGAAAACCCATCTCCATCATGGTGGAACTCATTCATAGGATCTCTCGGCTTCCCTGCGAGGGAAGGGACCCCACGGAAATAGTAGGCATGGGTGGTGACTTGACGATTGCAGAAATCGTCAAAAGGAAATACAACTTGGAGAAAAAACAGAGAGGGTATGTTATTACTAGCATTCATAACAAAGGGGTCTGCATTGCTACCCAATTGCTGGCAAGGAAGGTAATGAGAAAATGCCGAGGCAGTGAGGTACCAACAATGGTCATCATGTTAGTTGAGCAATGTGCAGAAGGGGTACGGTTTAATTAGGCGCAGTTCCTCTGCGATGAATTCCTAACAAACTGCAGGGAAGCCCAGGAGGAAGGTAAGACATTCCACTATGCGTGGTTACTCTTATCCATCCTATTGGTTACAAGTGAATTGCCCGAGGATAGTCAGGTATCCCCCCTGGACCAAGATTGGCTAGAGGCAGCCAGATATGTGTCACTATGGGCAACAAAGGATGTCACAAGAATCTGTGAAATCAAGATTTTCTGGATACTAATGGACACAAACATATGATAGTGGATCAACCAGCAACCTCGCTTAACTACCAAAGTATATGAAAGTGTGAAGAATGTTTCTGATTTTAAGGCGGATATGCACCATGTGTATATCAGGGCATGCAAGGATCCTGAGCAGACATGGACCACGCTTCCTTTCATTGCCATTGATGATGTTGTTTTCATGGTGCTTGATACCTGGCCACCAGAGTGGCATGGACTAGATACGGTAGGGCGCGATGAGGCCGCAATCCAAAAGCAGAAGGCTACCACCAAATCCCTAGCACAGCAGAAGCTAACTGAACAACTTGCTAATGAAGTATGGGTGTTCCGGGAGGCAGCTCGGGCTGCCACTAACAAGATGAAAACAGGAGGGGCTGCTAAAACAGAAGACGAAAGAGGCTTGCATGTAATAGAACCAGAAATGGATACTGTGACGAAAGGTGCGGAGCCAAGTACCACCTGTTCACCCTTAAAACGACCACACACGACAAAGTGGTCAAGGTCAAGGAAGAAGACCAAGGCATCCAAGTTGGACGCTGAACCTATCACATTAACTGAGGGTGACCTATGTGACATTGGGGATACAATGCGTGAAGTTACCAGGGAGGTGCTCGATGAGGCCATGACAGAGCAACAAACTATGTTGGGGGCACTCAGGATGCAACTACATGAACTTCAATCATGGCCCCCACAGCTGGGCGTGATAATTGCCCATGGAGCTACAGGTACGCAGCAATTGAGGAGCTACTGCAAGCCCAAATGGCTAATACCATCGCACTTCCAGTTGGAGCATTGACAACGGACAATGTGGAGGATAGAGCCATCATAGGCCAACTCTTGGGGCTTGGATTAAACTTCACTGCCCTCCTGAGAGAAGTCTTATACTAGCTACAAGATGGTGCAATGACGAAATTCGTGCTAGGGAAGGACACGCAGTAAAGCTCCTCAGTGAGAAATGAATTAACATCAAGCAGTTGAGCCTCCAACGAGATGAAGCAGTAGCACAAAATTAGAAGTTGGAGAAAATTGTGCAGGAAGTGTGTTTTCGCGCCCTTGAGCTCAAGATTATGACAGATTTACCTATAGGCATACGGATCCACAAGTTGGCCAGTGGGTTCTGCAAAGAAAAGGAAGAAGCAGAAAAAGTATAGTTGGACCCTAGCTTGCAGATCGCCGAACTGAGACTCAAAGCGCAGCCTTCTACACCACCAAAAGTTAGAGAGGAGTAGCAACGCGTCATCCAATCTGGGCAGGAAACAATAGCACGTGCCATACTGGAGTGCACTAGCTTCCTAGATCAGTGATTTAGCGCATTCGCTTCACTACAGGAAGATCCAACATTGCAGTGGTTAGAGACCGAAGCACGGGAGCTGTAGCAGGCCTATGATAGTGTGCGGGGTACCACATAGATGGTTTCCCTCACTCAACTATTGGACAAGATGAGGGAGGCCCAGGCTCTCAAGGAACAAGTTGATGTTGCTTGTTAGAAAGAAGCAATCCTTAAAGAACACATCCAACCATGGCTTGATGAGGCATTGGCGGTCACTTCCAATATCGAGGGAAAGCTAGCCCATCTGTAGGTAGTATATGCACTTTGAGAACCAAGTGAAGCTGATAATGATGTATCAAAGGCTTGCATGCAACAAGTACAACAAATGATAGAAGAATGTGTTGCAGAAGTAAGCGAAACACATAAGTTGTTGAATAACCTCCTCGCAACAATCACTGCACCAGCCGATTGACTCGAGATGAGTCACAACGATTGTATTGGGGGCTTGTTGGGCAGCGGAGCCCCATGTAATGGTTTTGGGGCTCAAAGCCCGTAATTTTGGGTAAAATTATGGTAAAGGTTCTGCAAAGAACGAATTGTAATGGGTTAAG
>APFE031079658.1:0-28374 GCA_000404065.3 Pinus taeda | reverse complement strand
GTGGAATGGTCTGATTCCAGGAATTTTATATGTACATATATGGTTGGGGTATTACACCCGGTTTTACAGTCTAAACCTCAACGCTTGTGATTACAGGGTTCAAATTCCGTGACTTTTATATAAGGGGTCGTAAACCAAAGAAAAACTTCGAAACAAATTTAACAAATGAAGATTTGATTAGTCTTATGGTGTCTCGAGATTTGTACCTTTGTTAAGAGTAAACTTCTACCTGACACCTATAGGTTTTGGGCTCCATAAGACCACAAAATTCTTAGAAATTTAACCAATGGAATATATAACACATTAACCATGAGCAAACTCTTAAAACGCTTATTCTTTATTTGCATTCTCCATACATCTACAAAATAAGTTTTTATTTAATATATTTTCAAACCCTAGTAAAACATATATAGCCAGAAGTTAGTTTGAAGTGGTGTAGATTTAATGAAGGTTAGACTTGTCAGCATTTTATCAAAAGTTATAAATAATGATTACAAATTTCATTTGCTTGGTTCATCAAAATTGTCTGTCTATCTTATTAGATGCAATATTTTCAAATATTATAAAACACGTTATAATGTTTTGTTTCTAAAATTCATAGTCTTTTTTGAAATAGGGGAAGGGAATTTTAGACTATTTCTCGATTTGTGCTAAAATTTTATTGGGGGGCGAGGGCAATTTGGACTATTCCTCGATTAGTGCGTAAAAATTTATTGGATATTTTATAATTTACTAGATGACTCATAGGTTTTATAGTTTCTATGGGATATGGTTCTTGTTACCACTCGATTTGTCGATGAGAAGGTGTAAGGTCTTCACAAGTGAAGAATCAATGGCAACTCTTGAAAGATACGCCATTATCACCTCAATTTGTTTTCCCACACTGGAGGTTGTATGCAGATCACTTCGAAGGGGCTCTCTAAAATTAATCTTTTGGTTGGATATATATGCATAGTTATTTTGCAAGGTAGAATGATGGATAAGAATAATATTTTAATATACGTTTTCCATCTCGATTTGGGTGTGATTTTATGGGCATCTCAGAAGTAGTTCATTATGATAGTTTCATCCAGAATATGTAACGAGAATAGTGATAACTTGTTAAACAATTTGGTTACATAGAGTATTGGGTGATCTACAACAAGAACAAGAAGGACCAACTACAATGTATTGTGACAACACTTCTAAAAAAACCACGTTTTTCATGAAAAATGTATGCATATTGTTATGAGATATTATTTCATTAGAGAGCTAGTAAACAATGAAGAAATCCAATTGGAATCTTATAAATCAAAAGAACAATTGGCTGGCATATGCACAACACCATTGGCATGAGATGTATTTGAGTTTCATAAACAAAATTTAGGTGTTGTAAGCCTAGTTGATAACAACAAGTAGTAAGGGTCATAATTAAGGGGAGTGTTAGACATATTTACTCTTAGTTTGTCCATAATTTCTAGTAGTTTATGTAAAGTCTAAATTTAGAAAAAGTTAGTCATAAATGTGAGAGCTAAAATTAATGTAACCATTATTAGCATAGATCTTTCTAAAGAATCTCTCCATATATTGGGTCTCTATTTACTCTTCTATTCCCAATCAATTCAAGAAATTTGAATTTGTGAACTATGGTTCTATTGTGTCATATTATTGTGCGTTATTTGTAAATGTTTAAGTGATGTAGCAGTTTGTTTAAAAATTGTGGCTATAAGTGTAGGGTAAAAAACCTCTTAACATAGATATATATACATCTAGTTTTGAATCATAAAATCAATGTATATGTTATGAATGTTATGAATGTTAGAGCGTTCATATTTACGATACTATAAAGTACATGTTTTTCTCTCGGAACAACAAATTTTTAGAGATTTGACGATATACGAGACCTCTAAATATATTGTCCATGAAAATTTTGCTGAAATAATATTTTATGATGGCTATAGGGACAAATCTAGTGCCTTGTTGGTCCATTGGACTCAAGGGGTCAATTGGAAACACTCTAAGGGGTGCATTCTAAATCAAAATCATCCTCGCAACATAATTTTGGAAATGTTTTTGAGGGTTAAGTAAATGTCTAATTTAATTTGATTGTTGATTCCAGGAATATTTTGAAATTGGATAGGTAAGATTATGGTAAAAAATGACCTCACTCCTATTTGTGTGGAAAAACATGATCATAGTAAAAAATGACTTTATTCCTACTTATGTGACTCCACAATATTCCACAATTCACAATCAATATAGTGATGGCTTTATTTGTCCAAAACGATTCTGTATAAATTTCTAACCAAATTTTGGAATTGGATAGGTAAGACTATGGTAAAAAAATGACCTCACTCCTATTTGTGTGGATAAACATGATCATAGTAAAAATGACTTCATTCCTACTTATGTGACTCCACAATATTCCAGAATTCACAATCAAGATGGTGATGGCTTTATTTGTCCATAAAAATTCTCTATAAATCACTAACCAAGTTTTGAGAAGTAGGATATTACAAGAACTTTTAATTAAAAAAATACAAGAAATGCAAACATAGTATACCTAGCTCATAACAAAGGATGAAACATATCCATAGCCAACACCTTCTAAGAGTTATAGTAGAAATAACCCTAAAGAGTGCACCGTATGGTTCTAGAAACATATCCATAGCCAACCCCTTATAAGGGTTAGAGTAGAAAGAACCCTAAAAAGTGCAACCTATGGTTCTAGAAATGTTTACATACTGTAACCAACTCATGATAGAAGATGAGACATATGCATAGTGAGTTGTTTACAATAGTTGGAGAAAAAAAACCCTAAGAGTGCACCTCACTCAACCAACTATGAAACCCAAACAATAGTAACTATAATTTTCACTCCAACCAAAAGGTGATTTAAATCCTAGTATGGGGGAGATATTGCAATGAAGTTTAAAAAAAATAAAAATAAAAATTAATAACGAACCAAAAGGTACTTTAAATCCTAGTATGGGGAGATATTTTTCTGCAAGGAAAAATCATAATTTTCATTAATGAGTTGAAAATTACATGTTGTAGATGCTTGTAAGCATATGATGTAAGGGTGGCCATGCCACTATTTGAGTGATGTTATCAGTAAAGAAACTATCCCAGGTTGGGAGACTATTAAAATTTACATATGATATGTCTCTCAAGTATAATATGAACATAAATAACAATGAAAAATTATAAGTGCAATCATAAGTCATGATAAAACATATAATAAGGGCTTGTCGACCCCATTTTGTTGTTGGTCTTCATATGGTTGATGATAATATCCGTAGAAGCTTTGTTTTGTCTTCTCCAGGATCATCTAGAGCGCCAATGGATGGTGTGTGGCTTCCTTGGATAATTTTTCAGAAACCTAATTTCGTTCCTTGTATATATGATGACAAGAGATATATTCAAATTGTGATTTCAGAAGCATAGTCTCATCCAAAAAGTTCCGGATGATACCAGAGAAGATGAGTTTGTTTCTTTGTAGCCAAATACTCCAGTAAACCAGGAGAGGGAGATTCCTAATCCTAGGAGTGTGTGTTGCAGACCACCACAATTGCCATGCTTCCAAAATATTAGCTCCTTGCCATCTATATTGAAGTTGTAGATTTGTGAGTACATCTTGCCAAAATGCGATAGTAATACGACATGAGAGAAATAACTGATTGATAGATTTTGATGCCTGTTTACAGAGTATACGCCAGGTTGGTCCATGATGAGATCTCTTTTGTAGGTTATCCCCTGTGGGTGCTTTGTTGTGGAGAATGCACCACGTACATAGCTTAGCTCTCGAAGGCGCCTTCAATTTCCAGAGTGCACACCACCACCAGTCAGATATAGGGGGTTTATGACCAAAGTAGATAAGTGGGTAACCATGATTTGGGGAATAAACACCATTCTGTGAGTGTGCCCAAATGATTTTATCCTCTCCCTTGGTGATCCAAACATGAGATTCAGTAAGAGCATTAATATAGGATTTCCAAACATTTAGCTAGTTGGGAGGAATACCTAGATGGTCTACAGATTTCCAGGTTTGGTTGAAGATAGTAGAATTGTCTTGATCAGTAATATGGGCAAGTTTAGTGAGACCAGCATTCAAGAGGAAGTGTAGGAACTCATGTGGGAGCTAAAAAGTGTTCCCAAGTCCAGACCAGGGACCCAAACCAATATGAACCAGGTTCCCATTTACAATCCTCTAGGTTAATCCATCTCAGATGAATGCTAATGAGTTAAGTATCACTCTCCAAACCGTGGATATATTTGTTCTGTTCCAATTTGGTTGCCTAATCCAATCAAGAGTATGGAGTGGGGAAATGTACTTCTGAGTGACCACCTCAGACCATAAATTCCTAGAAGTGATAACATCCCATCCCATTTTGGCTGCTAAATCTTTTGCAAATAAATCTAAATTTTTCATGCCCCATCCACCCCATTTATTTGGAAGTGAAATGATATCCTATCTAACCCAAGCATATGTGTGGCCTTCTTGTTTTCCTTTCCACAAGAATCTGCAACACAACTGATGTATTATGTATAGTATGCCCCTTGGAATCCAAGCCAGAGACATCCAATACACCAGAGTAGCTTCCAATACAAATTTGATGAGAATGAGTTGACTTGCCCTAGAAAGCCATATATGATTCCAGATATTCAGACGCCTTTCCATTTTTTCCACAAGACAAACCCAATCAACTGTCTTATACTTTATAAGCTTGAGTCTAAATCCTAGGTATTTAAGCCCATCATCAAAGGGGGGATAGTATAAGGAAATATTTGTTGTGCTGTGAATTTCATTTAAAGAGAAACCAATAGTAGTGAGAGTTGATTTAAGTTGATTGCATTCCATGTATGTAGTGAAACAAAAAGATCTAAGGATAGTGGAAAAAGTTGTAATGTCTCTAATCGATCCATTGACAAATATGAGAACATCATCGACAAAGAGGAGGCGGGTAAGGATGCAACTGTTGGTGATCTTAATGCCCTACAATCTTCCCAATCTCTTTTCCTCGGATATGTTCCGACTCATCCCTTCCATGACCAACAAGAAAAGAAGTGGTGAGAGTGGACAACCTTGTTTGAGGCCACATTCAGCATGAAAGAAAGGTGAGGAATATCCATTGATAAGAACACTATATGAAACATTAGAAATACAACACATAATCCATTGAATGAAGCTTAAAGGAAAGCCCAAGTGAGTCAATAACATTCTTAGGTAAATCCAACTAGTGTGATCAAAAGCCTTTTCCAAATCGATCTTAAGTATCATACCTTTTAGCCTCTTGATCTTGATGGAGTGAAGGACCTCCTGTGCAATACCAACTGCTTCATGAATATGTCGGTGGTTAAGGAAGGAAAATTGTTCTGGAGATATATGCTCAAATAAGATAGGTTTAAGGTGATTGGCAATAATCTTTGCAATTATCTTATATATACAGTTGTAGAGAGAGATGGGCTAAAAGTCTTGAAGGTCTGTGGGGCATCAGATTTGGGTATGAGAGAAATGAAAGTAGAATTAAATGCGTCATACATTCAACCACTAACCTGCCATTCTTCTATAACCTGAAGAATATCATTACCCAAAAATTCAAAAAAGGCGAGGTAAAATTCTACTTGCCATCCATCTTGTCCAAGGCTCTTGTCTCTCTTGAACCATTTGAGAGGATGAATAAGTTCCTTTGATTCTTCATGGTTTACAAATCTAGGGAATAGCCCTGTCGCCTTGATGATCTCAGCAAGGGTAGCTTCTTGTGGAGCTTTGAATAGCCGACCGAAATTTGAGGTACTGAGGGTGGCCAGTTGGTTAAAAGTCTTTACCTGGTGGAAAATATCATCCTCCAAGTACTAGATGGTATTAATGGCCCGTCGACCATTTGCAAACTGATGATAAAACTTTATATTGTCATCCCCAGACTGAAGCCAAATAGATTGACTCTGGAGTCTCTAGATTTCCTCTCTATCCTTTAGTATTTTTTTCTAGTCTGGTACAAGTTTAATTAGTTGGTATTTAGCTTCATAGGTTTCAAAACCATGCCCATCTTTATCAACCAAATTTGCAAGTTCAAATTCAATATATTTGAGGAGATGGTCATCCCTTGCTCTTTTTTCTCTGGCCTATTCAATATATGTCTGTCCTGGAGCAGTGGGATGAGATTTCCAATAAGCAGTAGCTACGTTAGTGTACCCCTCATCCTTGAGCAAGGTCGAGTTGAACTTATACAGGGGCTTTAGGATTACGATCAACACTAGAAAATTCAAGGTATATAAGGGAGTGATCAGATAAGCCTCTCGAACCCACCCATAGCTTGTACAGAGATAAATGTCCCAAAAGGGCTTCTTTAACAAGGAATTGGTCCAACCTTTTGGAAAGCAGGAAAGCATAGCCTCTCCAGTCCTCCGATTACACTAGGTAGGTTGGATCTAAGCCATAGGAATATCAATAAGGTGATGGGTCTCCAATAGTGAACTGATGTGATCAGATAGAGGATCAATCTAAGCATTGTGTCTGCAATATTCCGCACCGACAATAGAGAAATTAAGATCACCTCCAAGGATGATGTTTTTAGCTTGCATGTAAGAGAGATTGAGTAGGTTTCCCCAAAAAGAATCCCGATTGATGCAGGGTCCATAGACATTAGTTAGTCTCAATTCCTTTCCAAGACCAGTGGTAAATATTTTAGCCCCAATGATACCCCCCCCCCCAAATATTGAGCATCTTTACAATCCAAGGATTATAAACTAATGCAATGCATTCATATCGTCCTCAAACATCAGGTGCATGAAAGTTCCAACCAGGTACAAGTACTTCAAGGGATGGGGTGATCTAGTCACTAAGTGCTAGAGTTTCTTATAAGTAAATGATGTCCACCTTCTCAAGTTAAAGAAGTCTTTTGAAGGCTAGTTTTTTTGCAGGAATAACCAACCCACGAAAATCGAAAGATAACCAGTTCATGGGGAACCCGGGGGGGGGAGGTAAATTCTCTAAGGACCTTGTCAATGGGTAATTGTCGGCCATGATCTACATCCAATCCAGCTTGGATGATAGCCTTGGAAATATTGGAGTGTCTGCCATAGGGGGTTTTGGTGGACATGGAGGAGGTGACAATACCAATGCCACAATAATCTCTGGATGAGGACTTGGTTAAAGAATGGAGGAGGTAAGGATGACTCCAACAAGAATCACTAGAAGGCTCAGATGAGGGAGCCAAGAGTGGGACATCAAGGATAGAAGGAGGAGTAATGGAGAAAGTGGGGGGAGAGGATACCACGGGGCACGTAATAGAAGGGTGGTGAAAAGAAGGTGTAGAGATGAAATGTGAAATGGATGCATTGAGATGAGAAGAAATACCCGCATTGTTGGCAACAGCATATGCATCTGCACGAGATCTGGTAATGTGATGAGAAGGTGGATGAAAAACGTCCTTGCTTGGTCCTTGCATCTACGAGATGGTTTTTGGTGGGCGCCCAACAACCTTTGCAGGTCTCTTTCCTAGTGTACTTGTCTGATTATCCACTACAATGTGTTCTGGATGAGATACTGAAGCTGAACTAGAAGCAAGAAAAGGGAAATCCTTGTACAAGTGCCCAATTTTATGGCACTGATGACATCTGTAAGGTACCCCCTCATAATCAAGTATCTAGATGTGACATGTGTTCCTCCACTGAATCTACAAATAGTCCTCTAAGCCTTTTTGTGTATCCAAGTGCACCAGAATGAGAGCCATTACCATATCCTTGGTGACGATATATGATTTATCATAGTCTAGGATGGTCCTCGGGGAATTACCAATTCTCTTAAAGACATCCTCAAACCAGAAATGAAGCGGAAGTCTTGGCAGTCGAACCCATATTGGGTTAGCCCCCATATGTTGTCACTCCGGGTCGAATAGAGGACTCCAGCTCTTGAGTAATACCGGTGCAAGCTCAATGTTTCAGTACTTTGATAGGACCTAAGGGATGAATTTAGGTCACTGAAAGCATAGGGCAAACCAACCATGAGATAAAGTAACCACCAAAGGAATTTCATCAAGCATCAAGCCCCAAATTTCCAAAATCCATTGTCCCAATCGAGCAACAGTATAAGATTTCCCTCAAACCCGACCAACCAGTACCCTATCTACAGTGTCGAGCACATCACCCATTTGAAGGTCTTCACCAAAAGTTAGTGAAATCTTCCTGCTCCTAGCCTTAATGCCTTTGAACTTATTAACGGTCTTGGCCGACTTGCAAGAGGGAGGGGTTATAGAGGGATTGGATTTTGTACCAAGTCCAATAATAGCCCTCGGTCCCTTGCCCAAATCAGGTGGCGAAAGTGTGGAGCCCTCAAAAAAACCCGAAGTGGAAGGGTTTGTAACTAGAGGAGGCGAGACATGGGTGGAAATATTTGATGAGAGAAGGCAATGGGGACTTAGGTTCGGGGTGTTGGTAGGGAAAGGGTTCGCAGAGGAGGGAAAATCTGAGAGATTCGGTGAGAAGGAGGCAAAGGATGGGTCTAAACATGATGCAAGGAACTGGAGCGAAGCCGGAGAGGGTTGTGAATAGTCAGAGCCTGGAAAATAGAAAGAATCATTTGGTGAACCTGAAACTGGCATCCATGATGATGATGGACTGACCAACGACGCAAACTGTTGAGTTGGGGTGCAGGGATGAGAAACAACCGACACCGTGAAAACCCTAAGGTCACCCGCAAACATCGTAGGAAGCTGCGAGGAGATGTTTGAGGAGGTGATCGATGGTTGTGGAGGAGAAACCGTCCAAATAGGCACAAAATCATAAGGATCCTCATAGTAATCAACCATATCCACCTCCATTTCAGCCGATAGATAGTGAGACGAGGTCCGCAAAAAAATCGCATCGACCGACAGATGCCCAGACAATGTGCCCGATGTGTGCCCTAGCTGCCAGAAAAATGGAAATAGACAGTGGTAGCAGAGAGCTGTAGTCAGCAAGGGAGAAAGTGTAGGAGCCTAACCCCAGTCACGAGCTGTAGGTGCCTTGGCAGAGTGCGACGTGAACCAAACTAAGCGTTCGCAGAGGCTCCATCGCTCTGGTTCTCCCTTTATCGTATGGGGGAGATATTGCAATGAAGCTTTAAAAAAAATTAAAAAATTAATAATAATAAGTCAATGCAATTGAAGTTGGTTACATTACACATAAACATACAAAAAAATCAAATTCAATAAATCAAATCAAACAATCCGTATATATTCATTAAAAAACATAAGATTTATACATATTAAAAAACCAAATATTGAATTTTCATATATATATATATATATATATATATATATATAAATACAAATAAAAATAATAAATTATATAAAAAAATCTAAAAATTTACATGGATAGAAAGTAAAATCAAATGATAATATGTATGATAATGGATATGTAAGATTTATAGATTGTTTCTCTAATTGTAATTAGAGAATATGAAAAATGTAAACAAAATTATTGTTTGCGTTGATTAGGGATTCTTTTCTTGAAAAAAATCAAATAATTTTTGAATAAGAATTTTGAATTTGAATATGAGTTAATTTAAGCTTTCTACCAAGTGTTTAAAGAAACCTTATAATGAAAGTTAAATCCACTTAACATTTAATTTAAACTATTAGTGAAGATTTTTTTGCTAAAAATTCATGTTTGAAAGTTGAGAAATCTAAAATTTTAATTGTAATTAAGAATTTAATTAGTTTTAATATATTTTAAAGTTTAAATAATGAATAACACATATATCCATTATGTAATTGAAGATCACTTTCACATTTGCATTTTATTGGTCTGACCAACTTTATGTAACATTAATGGTTATAGTGATTAATTTCTATGAAAGGATAATTTAATGAAATATGTCTGTGTAGCTTAGTGAAATAAGTTGGGGGATTATGTTAAGAAGATAGTGTATTATTCAGAATACTACAATAGTCAAATATGTGATAGCACCTCAACATATATATTTATCTATTATGTTAGCCATTACTACAATGCATATGAAGAAACAATCAAACATCACTCAACATTCCTTGAAGGATTCCCTTAAGTTTCATCAAACAACTACTTTCAATTTGAAACATATGTGAACACATGTCTATTTTATGCCTTCCCAATTGGTCATCTAGAAGATGTGCTTGCACA
Source organism: Pinus taeda (assembly GCA_000404065.3). Taxonomy (NCBI): domain Eukaryota; kingdom Viridiplantae; phylum Streptophyta; class Pinopsida; order Pinales; family Pinaceae; genus Pinus; species Pinus taeda. Next base: position 18,252 of record APFE031079658.1, on the reverse strand, counting down.
AAGATGGTACCCAATTTTGGTGCAATTGGAGTGCATGAGCGAAATTTTTCAAGGATGCATACATGTACTTGGAAATGCGAGCACATTTGTTTTCATTTAGGTTTGGCCTTTGCTAAACCTCCACGTCAAGCTTTTGTCATACATAAATCAAACTGCCTATAACACTTGCATATGGAAAATATGCCATTTTCTTTCTTTGTTCTTATGTCTTTGGATGTTGTACAACAATTGGTTTTTCCCCAACTAAAATTGGTACCTTCACTAGTTTATAATCTTGATGTTGGAATGCTTAAGAATTGTGTCAATATAGTTCCTTTGATTTATCTAGAGTATCCTAATTGTGTGGTCTCCCTTGAAATCCATTCCAAGAATGAAATGTATAGCATCGAGATCCTTCACGTCGAGTTTGGAGCATGGTTGCATTCACCTCCTTGATTACACCCATGTTGTTTCCAATTAGCAACATGTCATCGACATACAATACTACATATATGAAACACTTGCCTTTCAACCTGAGACATACATAATGATTAGCTTAGCTTCTCACAAATATAAATCCCTAGATGTACATGTCAAACTTCTGGTATCACATGTTGGGTGATTTCTTTATACCATAATGGGACTTCTTCGGGTTACAAACTGACATCTCCTTGCCATTTACTATAATCCATTAGGTTGTTCCATGTAGATTTACTCTTCCAAATCACCATGCAGAAATGTTGTCTTTACATCCATTTTTTCTATTTATAAATCAAATGGTGCAACCAAAGACATTAATACTTTGATGGAATTTAATTTTGTAATAGGGGTAAATATCTCACCAAAATTCCCTTCACTTGGGAATGACCATTTGCCACCAATCAAGGCTTGTACTTATCAACTTGATCGATTACATTCAATTTTTTCTTGAACACCCACTTTCAACCAACAAAATTCCTTCCATCATGTAATTTTACCAAATTTGATGTCTCATTCTTGTGCAAAGAATCCATTTCTTCCCTCATGGATGTCGACTAGAGTTTATCCTTTGTCGAGTCAACTTCATCCTCGTTTGACCTAGGTTCACTGTCGATGGCATATGGTACAAAACAGACCAGAATTCAAGTGTGATATACATTTTAGGTTCTTTCCTTACTCAAAAAAACCATCCCCTCCTACTCATCCTCCGGGCGTATAGGTGATGCTAAGTATTCCGTGGCAGGCTTCGTTCGCCCTATCATCACTCCGAAAATAGAAAGTCAATCCGGCAACAACCCGGCTTCACCCAAACAACAGCGGCAATCCACCCCCGAATCACTGTAGGTCAATCTAGTCCCCAACGGGTGGATTTCATAAACAGTTGAATAAGAAATATTCATACGTGTTGATGTCATCTAGCTATAAATAAGGAAATTAAATAACAAAGTGCCTCTCTAGTTGAGAATATTGTTGACGTGGTATTCCCAACTTTAGTAGAGGAGAATGAGAATCCATAAGAAATACCTAGGGACTCTCCTTCATATATGTTTAGGTTGATAATATTTGTTTATCTTAACTAGAAAAAATATCATTCTCATGTTAATTATAGGTATAGATTATACAGTAACTTTACATTAGAATGTTTTTGCTATATTATTTCATTACCATATCAATATAGTAATATGGACAAAAACTCTATGCTTGTGGTATGTTATTGTTGTGGTTTTCCTAATGATTGGCCAATAGTCACAAGAATGTACCTTTTTTAATAGTTAATATGAAATTGTTGCTTATATTACACAGAGAACTAACATAAAGAACAAAAACTAAATTATTAAAATAAGATCACCTAATTCATAGTGAAACCCGGTATTGGAGATTTCAAATCATAAAAAGACTAGGTTTAATAGAATTTATAGTATTTGTGATATTAAAAAGGCTGAAAACTAATAATTTAGTTAAATCCATGATAAATGTCAATTTCAAAATATTGATGATGCCTTGTTGATCTTTTTTCTCCTCTCTCTGGTTTTGCTTCCTTACTTTTTATATTTGTAATTTATATTACTTTAACTTATATTATGCCAAATAATAAATATAACATCCACTCAAAATGTTAAATAATTTGAAAGTATTTTACATAATTTATATCTCAAAACATATAGCAGAACTTCTTTTTTCAATAACCAAATTACAATTAATAATTTTTAAAATTTGAAAATTTAATATTCATCATAAATACTCATACATAGAAATATGATTATTTTAATTATGAATTATAAGCAAATTAATATGGATGGACATTTCTAAGTTTTAGCGAAAAACGAAAATGATATTCATCCATTAAAGTCGGCCAATAATTCACTCACGGTGAACTACTTAATGTATTAATAGAAAGAATTATAACTCAATATAAGCAACCAAGAGACAAAAGCGTGTTAATAGAAAGAATTGTATCTCAAAATACGCATGCAAGAGACAAAAGGGGATTTCTGAGGTAACACTCAATTTCTAAGCAACATTCATTTACCGAATCTCTCATCATTGCCAATAATGGAAGATTTTATGAATATTCCTACTGATGTCCAACGGCAAGTGTTGTTGCGCGCTCCTTACATATCACACGATGAGTTGAAGGATGTGTGCAGAAGCTGGAAGGAAATGATGTGTAGTCCCCGGTTCTATGAGGACAGAAAGACCTATGGCACGAGCCAACATTTGATATGTCTTATTCAAGACATTCCCAGTCTCTTTGTTTATGGAATAACAGTATACGATCCTGTGGAGAAGACCTCGGAAAGGACAGCCCCTATTCCTTACGATCCTCCTCCATTTCTAACTTATTGGAGGTTCTTTTCTCTGAATGGAAAGCTTGTCCTGTTTGGAGAAAGTTTTAATGAAATTGAGAATTGGCCGAGGGGCTTGAAGATTGTTGTCTTCATCTATGATTTTGTGTCCAAAGAATGGCGCCGCGGAGCCGACATGTCCACCGGTCGAATCTTTTTCGCTTGTGCAGTTTCTTCTTCGAAAGGACTTATCTACGTGGCTGGTGGCCAAGATGAGCACGGGAACTCTCTGGCGACTGCGGAAGCATACGATGTGGAAGAAGACAGATGGGAAGTGTTGCCTCCCATGACCCAAGACCACACCAGTGCTGTGGGTGTTTACCTTGAGGGGAAATTCATTGTAATCACTGCAATATTTGACGGTGGAGTGTTTGAAGGTAGCACGGAAGCTTTTGATGAGGAGACCGGCAGTTGGAATACGCTGGAAAACATGTGGATCTTTCCGACGAATATTACGGTGGAGTGCTATTTTGTGTGTACACGTGGGACACTGTACTTGATCCTGTCAAAAGAAGTGATGGAGTATGATGCCCAGAAAAACGTTTGGACGCCTGTAACCTCTGTTCCGGGGGTTATAACCTTAGTTTTCTGTGCTGCAGCGTGGCGGGACCGGATTTTTGTGAATGGTCTTACAGAGGAAGGAAATCCGATCTCCTATTTCTTTCAGCCGTCAACTGGGAAGTGGAGTGAAGTTGAACACCAAGAGTTTGCTCCTTATTCACCTGCATACGCTGTAACGTCCTTGGAGATCTGAGTACTCATACGCTGTTTTATATTTAGCATCATAAATAGCTTTTACTTGTTTTGCTTAAATTATGAATTGTCGTTGCTTTCCATTTTGAAATGGAAACATTATGAGTTGGTGGTGGAAATTGCATTATCTGCTATTTATTCTCTGTTGGCATGCTCACTGGTGTGGAACTAGATATATTAAATCAGGCGTTTATACTGTATAATTTTTTTTTAATATGTATATCTTAGTTATTTTCCATGCGTTATTGAAGTTAATAATTATTTTATGAGATCATTTTCCACTCCTTCAATGTTGTAAAGTCCCTTAAAAGTTCACTTGGATTTAAAATTTAGATATATTAAATCAGACATTTACACTGCATAAATTTTCTTGAATATTTATATCCTAGTTATTTTCCATGTGGTATTTAGGTTAATAATTACTTTATGATGAGATCATTTTCCACTGGTTCAATGTTGTAAAGTCCGTTAAGCAATGTTGTAATTTCTATCTATAAAAGATTTCACAATCCTGTTTTGTGATTATATAATTTTAGTCATAATTCTCCAGTTCCTAAATAGAGATATAAAAATACTCCACATAATTTTATCTGAATTTTTTTCTCAAATATAATTATTTATAAATAATAAATTAACTATTATTAATAGTATTAGTTAGCCTTACTAGATATTTAATATTAAACTAATAAGGCCGCATCCTATGTAATTATCTTGGTGGTCTTTATGTTAAGACTTTGGTCTTATACTAATAGTTATAATTAGTGTGATTATTAACTTACCTTTTTTTAATTTCAAAATGTTCCAACATTTACCCCCTAACGTCTGGCTCGGCACTACTGTATTTTAAAGTTTGGTCTTATTTTCTTGACTTATGTTCCTTGTTCATTATGATGGATGAAGAGTTCATCGAAACAATTTTTTTCAAAGATTTTTTTTTGTAAGTCAAAGATTTTTTCATTCATCAAAAAAGAAGTACATCAACAGCAGAATGCAAGTAGTCTCAACCTTGACTACTGCGATTAGCATATGACAAAGAAACATGTCCCACATAAGAAGTTCTCCATGCCTAAATAACCAGAGAAAGAAAAAATACTTTTGGCCATAGTCTGGGATACCAGATGCTTTTCCATAAAGGATTAGGATTCGTGTCTGTAGAGGAAAACATAATAGAATAATCTTCTCTTAGAGAGAACATACCTTTTGAAAGATGGCCCCATCGCAATTGTCATGTTCTCCATTGTCTCAGACCCCTGGAAACTTGGAAGGTGCGAGAAGACGCGCCATTGACTACGATAGAATAGAAAGGAGTTTAAATAATTGGTTTGATCCATCTAATCCAGGAGGGAGGGAGGGAATCCAAACGCATCTAGAATAGACATGATATAGTTCCAATTAAAGTGATCATAAGCCTTGGAGAGGTAAATTTTAATGAGCATACCTAGAGATTTGGATTAGGATAAAGAGTAAACTACCTCATGAGCCACAATAATACCATCCATAATTTTCCAACCCTTCACAATGCTCGACTGTTATGGATTGATAATCATTTTCAGTAGGGGTTTGTGTCCCATGACTAAAATTCCTAAAATAATTTTGTAAAGAACATTGCACAGGAAAATTGTTCAAAACACATTTAGATCCAGTGCAGATCCTTTCATAGGGATAAGCGTGAGAAATGTTGCATTCAGGCTCGACCATATTCTTTGGGAATGACGAGTATCCTATGCCACCTTATGGATTTCAGTACCTTCAAAGTGCTAGCCCACTTTGAAGAATTCATAGGTGAATCCATCTAGGCTTGGAGCTTTGTTTAAGGGGAATGCATAAACGACCTCTTCAACCTCCACATAGCAGATCTCCCACATGAGATCCTCATTTTGATCTTCCTAGATTAATTGGGGAATACATGTCTTGATTCTCGAGTTGGACTCACTCTCATCCTCTTAGGGCTCTATGAACAAAGTCTAGAAATAGGTGATCAACTCCTCAGAAGTATCCTCATGTTGAAAAAGCCACCGACCGTTCGATCGATTGAGGGAGAAAATCCTATGAAACTGTTTATGTTTTAACATAGTCCTATGAAATAATTTCATGTTACGCTCACCTTCTTTGACCCATTGAACTCTTGATTTGTTCCTCCAAAGAATTTATTCTTGTTTTCTTCATTTCTCCAGGTCATTGAGGAACTCACCCTCCTGAACAACGAGGGTTTCAGTCCTACCTTCTAAAATTATCCACTACTAGATTGACCACATTTCTTCCTCTAGGTTTCACTTTTCATAATGAATTTTACTGAAATATGACCGAGTCGATTCATTAATCCTTCCTTTTAGTGCCTTCAACTTCAACTAGAAAGTCTCCATTTGATTGCTCCCAAACACACTAATACGCTTCCACCAGTCTTCTAGCTTAGAAATGAAATTTGGTTTTTCAAGCCATAAAAATTTGAAACGAAAAGGTCGGTGCCTCGGTGGTTCCTCAGTGCCATCCTCAGGTAAATTTCCAAGAAAATGGGCCAATGATCTTATCCCATTGAGGGGAGGATCAAAACTTAAAGAAACAATTCCTGTTGTAGGGTTTCATTTGAAATAAAAAATGATCCAAAAGAGTGGTGCTCTAGTGCTTACTTCCATGTCGATTATTCCATGTGAAAGAACCATTAATAAAATCAATGTCTTCTACTGCAAGACCTTGAATAGTATACTGAAAGGAAATGGAGATTAGATTCATCCACCCGACTCCTTCTTTCTTCTCACCCAAATCCTTGATCAAATTGAGGTCCCCTACCAGAATCCAGCTAATTTTGTCCAAAATCTCCTTCAGTTGTTGAAAATACTAAGAAAGGTGGCCTTTGTCCCTAATAGAGTAGGACCATAAACCCTTGTTAATCAAACCTTCTCCACGAAGCTGATACATTCAAATTGACCTGAAAGTGTATTTGGGTAGGCAATCTAGTTCCCAAAAGAGATATATCTAGAGTCCCAAAGGGTTCCCAAGCCTCCTGCATTACCCCTTGGATCCAGTGCCACACACTTAGTCGTAAGCCAACTTCTACTTGTGATTTCACTAAGTTTATCCTGTGTTACCTTAGTTTCCTACATGACTAAGATGTCTAGTTTATCCTGTTGAATTTGTTCCTTTAAGTACTTCAAATTACCCTTTGAGTTGAGGCCTCTTATGTTCCACGAGACCACCTTCATTGAGGAGGGGTGGTTTGAGAGTGTTGGTAGTATTCCGTGAGGACAATTCCTTGTCCTCAATTAACTAGGATAAACCTTGTTTCTTTGATCACTTCACTGTTGGGTCCTCTACCTTTCCTCCTGGATCCTGAGTTGGACTAACCTTGCTTGGTGGGAATTTTTTCTTCTCATATAGCCAAATCTGTTTGGGGAGGGGATTATGTAGAAGCTTGATGTTGTTCCCAATCTTTATAGATCATATGGAATTGATCTAGTGGATATTGAGGGATTTCTGCCCATCCATCTTTGGCCTAGTTTCATAAGAAAGCTACCATAAAACTTTCATTGGAGTTGATATGATCTGTTTTGTCTTCATTCTCAAGGGTTTTCTGGACTTTGGAAAGAAATTTCTTGATTTCCTTGAATGTGGATAACTCTTCTGGCGTTTTTCATTTGCTTGGTTGTTTATTTTTAGGATTTTCAAGACCCTCCTCCACCTCATGCAATACTTGAGATGGAGACATAAATACAAGTGCTTTTGGTTGATCTTTTCACCCAGATCCATGAGGAGAGAAAAGCAGTTCCCACGAGGAGAGCTTGGGGCTATCAGAGTAGGGGAAGTGGAGCTTGATAATGGGGGCCTTTGATGGTTGGAGGGTGTCACCAAAGAACTTCTAGGAAGCCATCAAAGGAGGGATCAAACGAAGGAGTAGTTTTCTCTTACGACCATTGAGGGAAGTCGCAGAACAAGTATCCATATTTATGACAAATTTTACGTTCGTAGTCCAGTGGTTTATATGTCCTTCTATCTTGAGAGTTTGAGGGGTGGTAATTCCTACCAATACATTACAAGATATGATCAGATTCGTTTCTTCTTTCTCTGGGGTTAGTTCGTAGTGTATATCCTCTTCTTTTAACATTTCTTGATCCCTTTCATTCTCCTCTTCACAATCTATGTAAAGTAATTTCCTCTCAACACACTTATGACCTTTAGTGTATTTTCTATCACAACTATAATAAAGTAATTTTTCTCTTTCTTCCTCCAATTGTTGTGGTGTCAACCTTGTAGGTCGTGGAAGGCTAGGGGCAGCAAAAATTCCATCTTTATAGTTGTGGGTGGTAGAATTATTTGTTGCCATAATTTTGCTTTCAAAATTTCTTGCCACCCTGAATCCCTTCTCCAATGAATTAGTTTGCCAAAGGTGAAACTCATGTTGGATGTTATCCTTTCAAGTCCCTATGAAGGCATCAATCCTATGCTCCTTTGGAATATCATTTACCCTTATATTCAATTTTTGGAAGTCCTCAATATGCTTCACCATTCAACCCTTTTGTTTGATATTTATCAATTGGCTAAAGAAGGTGTTTCTCTTTGTATCCTCCTAATGTTATATCATTTACTCCATAAAAAATTACGAAGTGACAAGTGTTTGACGAGAAGAAACCCATCAATACCATACAAACTGATTGGGTTCTAAATATAAACATGAAATGTGTAACTTTTGTGTGTGTTACACATTATGGAGATCAAAATATTGCTCCACCTATAGTATCCATGTTATTGGATCCTTGTCATCAAACTTCCTGATATTGATCTTTGGAACATGGCAGGTCTTTAATCCAAAGTTAGAGTCTACGAAATCATCATTAGCATTCCTTTCATTCTCATCATGAGTTTCATAGAATACCTTTTTGCCATTAGGAAGCATTTATTGTATTCCCCTTATAAACTCCATTGTGTAACCTTATAAACCATATCCCTATCCATTATAAACCTTAATAACTAATCCATAGTCCTTAATCATCACACTCACTAAATTTGAACGTTGGTCCCATTCACTGCTTACCATGTAGTGTCGATGAATGACATTGGTGATGGGCATGTTGGAAGATGTTCCATGACATTTTAAGAGAGTTTCAACAAAGATTCCATAAATGGAAATGAAGAATGATGAAAATGAGACTGCTTGATGAACATTGATTCAAATGTTGACGATCTCAAATATTATGTGAGGATGTCACACATCCTTGAGTCTTGAAACCCTCGCATGTCGTCAAGGGCGCATGCGCCTAATCTAGCCATGTCAAATTTTAGCACATATAGGAGCAATTTGAAGAAATTTCAATATTGACCCCATTAACTACTCAACGTGTGACATCGGTGGATGACATTGGTGATGGGGTGTTAGAAGACATTCCATGACATTTAGAGACAATTTTGACAAATATTGCATCGACACAAAAGTCCTAAATCCCCTAACCCCTAAGCCATCGACCCTTAAACACTTAAGCCATAATCACTAATCCCTTAATCCATAAACCCTTATGCCCTAACAATGAATTAAACAGTAATCCTTTAACCCAGAATCCCTAAGCCAATAGTCATTCAACTACATAATTCATAAGCACCTAATTATCCCTTAGCTCTCGATGCTTAATCCCTTAAATCCTAAGCTATAATCCCTTAACCCTTCATCCTTTTTACTACAAACCCCTAAATCCCATAACCTCAAAGCCCCTATCCACTTGACACCCAACACCTCAATTAATTAAATATTTAGGCACATTTGGCACTAAAAAGAGCTAACCAAGGCGATAATTTAGGTGCCAAAAAGGGAGCTAAAGCCGACACTATCACTGGCACCATTTCTCGAGAAATATATGGCACTATTTCCAACAATATTTCGGGCGCTATTAGTAGTGCTATTTATGACGCTATTTCCGGTGCTATTATCACCTAATTTAGCGCCTAAATGTTTTGGCTGGTGCAAGCAATGAAAAAAATAGCGCCATCCCAATAAATAACGCTGAATTTTTCAAAACGTTGGAGAAAAAAAACACGAAAACAATCCTTGGAAGCAAATAAAGGAGCTAATCATAAGGATTTGTTGTAGTGAATTTTGATGTATATAATCTACAACAAAAACATACACTACTAAATCCTCATTTCTCTATAGAATGTGACAAGGAATAGTAAGATGAGGCAGCATGCTACCCAGTCACTTTGGAAAAATGTCTTTGTGACACTTATATTGGGTATTAGAGCATTGAGCAGTGTGTGATTGAATTCTTAGACACATATGGAGTCTAAATCAATGCCAACATCCAAAGCCCAAGCCTTAAGCCTTAAAGTTTGATTACATTGCTTCAAATATTCCTATTCAAATCCTCAGAAATATTCTATATCATTTGAATATCTAGTATATGTTGAAATCATTATTTTCTTGGGAAATATATTTGGTCTTTTAATGGATTCCAACTAGCCTGAAGACTAAATTTCCCATAAAAAACAAGAATTCACAAGAAGCTCTTCAAGAATGGCCAAAATATTATAATTGTAGACATAAAGAGTATAATATCTCTCAAAATCAAGAAGTTTGGATTAGTCATCTCTACACCCATGTTCTCAAACCTGATGAGTCTCTATCTATCTTCCATAATTCAAACCTTATGCTTCCACACAATGAGAATCCATAAGCAATATCCATGGACTCTCCTTAATGTTGAAATGTTTGGGTTTATTATATTTGTTTCTTAGTTACTAACAAGTAAATCTACTTCTCATTCTAGTTGGAGACATAGACTATATAGTAACCCTTGATATAATACCATGTTCTTTTTATTATATCACCGTGTTATAATAGCATTATAGTAATATGGAAAAAAGTTGTATGCTTCTAATATGCTATTGATGTGGTTTCCTTACTGCAAATGCATCTTTTTTATTATTATTTGGTATGAAATTCTTGCCCAAATTAATGTATTGATGTAGTTTCCGTAATGGCAAGATAATAGTGGCTCAAATGTATCTTTTTTATTATTTGATACGAAATTGTTCCCTATGTTTCAAAAAAGGAACTTACTTAAAGAACAAGGTCAGTGTTTCTTAAATAAGATCACCTTATCCCTAATGAAAGGGGGCATTGGAGAATCCCTAAAATGGTGGGGTTTGAAAAGACTGAAGATGAATAGCTTATCTATAAAACCGTATTAAATGGAAATTTCAAAATATTGATGATGTCTTTTTTGACATTTTCTCTCCTATCTCCACTTTCCCTTTTGCATTCTTACTTATCATATCCATTTATATTATTTTAGTTTAGATTGTCCTTAATGATAAATGAAACATTCACTCAAAATGTGAATAATTTAAAAATATTTTTGCACTTTCCATCTTAGTATGATATAGATGTTGTAATGTCATGTATTGTAAACATTCCAATTACATAAAAATAAAAATGAAATAAAAATAAAATTTGAAAAATAAAATGAATAATTAAAATAAAGTTGAGTAAAATAGTCAATTTATTTTTAGGGGTTTTTTGACTCCAATTAAAATAATAATAATAATAGTAAAAGTAAAAATGACCCATGGTATTAGTACATGGTATTGAGAAGTCATTGACCCATAGTATTCAGTGGAATATAGCCTATTTAAAGAGAGAAATTAATTGAGCCTAGATCCATCTTAATGAAAAAAAATGATAAAATAAAAGAAATTCATTTGCGGCATCTGGTATCGGTGCCAGTAATGAAGGATTTTATGAATATTCCTACTGTTATCCAAGGACTTGTCGCGCGTTCCTTACAGATTATACGATGAGTTCAAAGGTGTGTGCAGAAGCTGGAATGAAATGATGTGTAGTCCCCAATTCTATGAGCACCGAAAGTACTACGGCACGACTCAACATTTGATATGTCTATTTCACTCAATTTCGAGTCTCTTTGATTATGGAATAATAGTATACGACCCTGTGGAGAAGACCTCAGAAAGGACAGCCCCTATTCCTTACGGTCCTCCTCCATTTGTTGTTTTAAGGAAAGGAAAGCTTGTCCTGTTTGGAGAAAGTTTTAATGAAAGGTTGTTGTCTTCATCTACGATTTTGTGTCCAAAGAATGGCTCCGCAGAGTTGACACGTATAGTGTAGACGTGGCTCCTTTCAAAAGAAGTGATCAGTGATGCCTGTTCTATGCTGCAGCGTGGCGTGACCAGATTTTTTTGAATGGTGTTACAGAGGAAGGAAATCCGATCTCCTATTTCTTTCAGCTGTCAACTGGGAAGTGGAGTGCAATTGAACACCAAGAGTTTGCTTCTTATTCAACTGCATACGCTGTAGCATCCTTAGAGATCTGAATATTCAACTGCATACGCTGTAACGTCCTTGGAGATCTTAATATTCATACACTGTTTTATATTTAGCATCATAAATAACGTTTACTTGTTTTGCTTTAATGATGAATTGTGCTTGCTTTACATTTTGAAATGGAAACATTATGAGATGGTGCTTGAAATTGCATTATCTGCTATTTATTCTCCGTTGGCATTCTCACTTGTGTGGAAAGTTCACTTGGATTTAAAATTTAGATACATTAAATCAGGCATTTACACTCTATAAATTTTTTTGAATATGTATATCCTAGTTATTTTCCATGCGTTATTTATGTTAATAATTACTTTATGACATCATTTTCCACCGGTTCAATGTTGTAAAGTGTCTTACGTAATGTTGTAATTTCTATCCATAAAAGAGTTTACAATCCTCTTGTGTGATTATACAATTTTAATCATAATTCTCAGGTTCCACATAGCGATATAAAAATACTTAATATATATAAAAATACTCCATATAATTTTATCTGAAAAATCTCTCAAATATAATTATTTTTAATAGTAAATTAACTATTATTAATAGTATTAGTTAGCCTTATTAGATATTTAATATTAAACTAATAAGGCCGCATCCTATGTAGTTATCTTCGTGGTCTTTATGCTAAGATTTTGGTTTTATTCTAATAGCTATAATTAATGTGATTATTAATAATAAATATATAAAATTATTCTATGTTATTCCTTATCTTTTTTTAATTTCAAAATGTTCCAACATTTACTCCCTAACATCTGGCTTGACACTACTGTATTTTAAAAAGTTTGGTCTTATTTTCTTGACTTATGTTTCTTGTTCCTTATGATGGATGAAGGGTTCACCGAAACAAATTTTTCAAAGATTTTTTTTTTGTAAGTCAAAGTTCTATTCATTCATCAAAAAAGAAGTACATCAACAGCAAAATGCAGGTAGTCTCAACCTTGACTACTGCGATTAGCATATGACAAAGAAACATGTCCCACGTAAGAAGTTCTCCATGCTTAATTAACCAGAGAAAGAAAAAAATACTTTTGGCCATAGTTTGGGATACCAGATGCTTTTCCATAAAGGATCAGGATTTGTGTCTGTAGAGGAAAACATAATAGAATTATCTTTTTTGAGAGAGAACATACCTTTCGGAAGATGGCCGCATTGCAGTTGTCATGTTCTCCATTATCTCAAACCCCAGGAAACTTGGAAGGTGTGAGAAGACACACCATTGACTACGATAGAATAGAAAGGAGTTTAAATAATTGGTTTGATCTATCTAATCCAGGAGGGAGAGAATCCAAATGCATCTAGAATAGACATGATATAGTTCCAATTAAAGTGATCATAAGCCTTGGAGAGGTAAATTTTAATGAGCATACCTAGAGATTTGGATTAGGATAAAGAGTAAACTACCTCATGAGCCACAATAATACCATCCATAATTTTCCAACCCTTCACAATGCTCGACTGTTATGGATTGATAATCATTTTCAGTAGGGGTTTGTGTCCCATGACTAAAATTCCTAAAATAATTTTGTAAAGAACATTGCACAGGAAAATTGTTCAAAACACATTTAGATCCAGTGCAGATCCTTTCATAGGGATAAGCGTGAGAAATGTTGCATTCAGGCTCGACCATATTCTTTGGGAATGACGAGTATCCTATGCCAACTTATGGATTTCAGTACCTTCAAAGTGCTAGCCCACTTTGAATAATTCATAGGTGAATCCATCTAGGCTTGGAGCTTTGTTTAAGGGGAATGCATAAACGACCTCTTCAACCTCCACATAGGAGATCTCCCACATGAGATCCTCATTTTGATCTTCCTAGATTAATTGGGGAATACATTTCTTGATTCTCGAGTTGGACTCACTCTCATCCTCTTAGGGCTCTATGAAGAAAGTCTAGAAATAGGTGATCAACTCCTCAGAAGTATCCTCATGTTGAAAAAGCCACCGACCGTTCGATCCATTGAGGGAGAAAATCCTATGAAACTGTTTATGTTTTAACATAGTCCTATGAAATAATTTCATGTTACGCTCACCTTCTTTGACCCATTGAACTCTTGATTTGTTCCTCCAAAGAATTTATTCTTGTTTTCTTCATTTCTCCAGGTCATTGAGGAACTCACCCTCCTGAACAACGAGGGTTTCAGTCCTACCTTCTAAAATTATCCACTACTAGATTGACCACATTTCTTCCTCTAGGTTTCACTTTTCATAATGAATTTTACTGAAATATGACCGAGTCGATTCATTAATCCTTCCTTTTAGTGCCTTCAACTTCAACTAGAAAGTCTCCATTTGATTGCTCCCAAACACACTAATACGCTTCCACCAGTCTTCTAGCTTAGAAATGAAATTTGGTTTTTCAAGCCATAAAAATTTGAAACGAAAAGGTTGGTTCCTCGCTGGTTCCTCAGTGCCATCCTCAGGTCAATTTCCAAGAAAATGGGCCAATGATCTGATCCCATGTAGGGGAGGATCAAAACTTAAAGAAACAATTCCCGTTGTAGGGTTTTATTTGAAATAAAGAATGATCCAAACGAGAGGCGCTCTTGTGCTTACTTCCCTGTCGATTATTCCATATGAAAGAACCATTAATAAAATCAATGTCTTCTACTCCAAGATCTTGAATAGTATACTGAAAGGAAATGGAGATCAGATTCATCCACTTGACTCCTCCTTTCTTCTCACCCAAATCCTTGATCAAATTCAGGTCCCCTACCAGAATCCAACTGTTTTTTCCCAAAATCTCCTTCAGTTGTCGAAACTACTAAGAAAGGTGGCCTTTGTCCCTGATAGAGTAGGACCATAAACCCTTGTTAATCAAACCTTTTCCACAGAACCAATACATTCAAATTGACTTGAAAGGGTATTTGGGTAGGAAATCTAGTTACCAAAAGAGATATATTTGGAGTCCCAAAGAATTCCCAAGCCCCCTACATTACCCCTTGGATCCAGTGCTTTTGATTTCACTAGGTTTATCCTGTGTTACCTTAGTTTCCCACATGACTAAGATGTCTGGTTTATCCTATTGAATTTGTTCCTTTAATTACCTCAAATTACCCTTTGAGTTGAGGCCTCTTATGTTCCACGAGACCACGTTCATTGAGGAGGGGTGGTTTGAGAGTGCTGGCAGTATTCCATGAGGACAATTGCTTGTCATCAGTTAACTAGGATAAACCCTGTTACTTTGATCACTTCATTGTTGGGTCCTCTACCTTTCTTCCTAGATCTCGAGTTGGATTAACCTTGCATGGTGGGTAGTTTTTCTTCTCATATAGCCAAATCCATTTGGGAAGGGGATTATGTAGAGGCTTGACATTGTTCCCAATCTTTATAGATCATATGGAATTTATCTATCAAATATTGATGTATTTCTGCCCATCCATCTTTTGCCTAGTTTCACAGGAAAGCTACCATAAAACTTTCATTGGAGTTGAGTTGATCCATTTTGTCCTCATTCTCAAGGGTTTTTTGGACTTGGGAAAGAAATTGCTTGATTTCCTTGCATGTGGATAGCTATTCTGGTGTTTTTCATTTTCTTGGTTGTTTGTTTTTAGGATTTTCAAGACCCGCCTCCACCTCTTGCGTTGCTTGAGATGGAGACATAGCTACAGGTGCTTTTGGTTGATCTTTTCACGTAGATCCATGAGGAGAGAAAAGCAGTTCCCACAAGGAGAGCTTGGGGCTATCAGAGTAGGGGGCAGTGGAGCCTGACAAGGGGGACCTTTGATGGTTGGAGGGTGTTGCCAATTCTAAGAAGCCATCAAAGGAGGGATCAACCGGAGTAGTTGTCTCTTACGACCGTTGAGGGAAGTTGCAAAACAAGTATCCATATTTCTGACAAATTTTACGCTCATAGTCCAGTGGTTGAGACAAGAATTCATCCTTATACTCAATTTGCATTGAATCTAGGAGGGGTTGTGAGATGTTCACGTAAACAGAAATCCTGGCATAGGAAGAGAACCATCAACATCTAGTGATCTTTGAGACTTGAACAAAGTTTCATATGGAATTGCAAATCAATTCTAGGATGTCCATCTCCCAAAAATCCTCTAGTAGAGAGTAAATTTAGATCTAGATGGGTATAGCTAAGAATTGTTCCTTCTCTAGATTGTAACAGGGTTCCTAGTGCCTAATGAATAACCCTGTGTTGTTCATGAAATAGGACCCATTATCCAAAATTTTCTTGCGGACTTCTAGATACTCAAAGATCACTATGAAGAAGCCTTTTACTTGGAGGTGTAGGTCACATTGAGCTTTTTGCTGCCATTCGAGCTGGATCCAGTGGAGAATATCTAATTCTTTGGGCCAAATTCTCGTAAATTTATAGATTATTACATGATCTTTCATAAATTTCCGAGATTGTTCCAAGTGGTGATTAGGGATCATAAATCACACGTTTTTTGTTGGATTTGTCTTGGGTGTGGAGCCTTATAATCTTGTTTATTCATAGGTATCACCATGTTGGACCCCAGTTCCTAACGAGGCAACAACATCACTCATTTAATCGTCGTCATAGAGGAAACACCCCCGAAGCTAAAAATAGATGAAAAATTACCTTTCAAAATATTGTAATTTAGTCTGAGCCATTCATTAGTAGGGTGTTATGACAGTAGAAGTTATGTTTACTTTAGTGTTTTTTCCGCTAGAAGGAAATCCCTCGATTTATATGAGGAATCGTATTGTGACTATGTCTATATACATTATGGGCGAGAAAGAGAGAGGAAATTGTGTGAGAGTGAAGAGGAAATTACAGAGGACTTGCTGAAGGTTTTATCTCTTCATTTTTCTAGATAATATAAAGGAAGGACTGGTTGTTTCTCCTTGGACGTAGCCCAAATTGGGTGAACCATGTATATCTGTGTCTCTCTTGTTTTATGTGTTTTCTATGTTTGTGTTCCTGCAATATTTTATGTGTTCCATTGCTCTGTAATATATAATTTTCTAATAAATGGTATCAGAGCTGAAGGTCTATTTAGCTAATAAAATCACAGAAGAGAAGGGTTCGAATGGGAGCAATCGTGAAAAAATAAATAAGCTGACGAGTATGAAAAAATAAATAAGCTGACAAGTATGACAGACGCAGAATGGGATATTCTTGACACAAAGCCACTTGAAACAATATGGTTGTGCCTGGTGGCATCAGTAGAATTTGATACTTCAAAGGAAATGATAACAAAGGGCTTAATGACGGAATTGGCCAATGAAAAACCCTCAGCCTCAAACAAGGTATTTATTAGGAAGAGTTTGTTTAACAAAAGATAGATCTGTTATTGATCATTTAAATGAATTTAATACAGTTACTAGTCAATTAAGTTATGTAGGGGTAAATTTTGATGTTGAAGTTAGGGTTCTATTATTTCTATGCTCATTGTGAGAAAGTTGAAATGGTTTATTTATGGCCATTAGTAACTCTGTCTCTAAATCTAGTAATTTAAAGTTTAATGATGTTGTCAGTGTCATCCTTAGCTAGGAAATGCAATGAAAAAGATATGATGAGACATTAGGTAATTCTTTCACTGCACAGACTAGGGGAAGAGAAATGGAAAGAGGAAAGAGAACATCATATCTCAGTAAGTCAAGGAAAGGAATATCCATGTTGATAGCGGGGATAGTGTGCTGGAAATGCGGGAAGAAAGGAAACCTGAAGAAATATTGTAAGTCTCAGAAGGGAAAAAGAGAAGACACACAACAAGAAAAAAATAATGAAGTGAATGTGACAGGTGATGTGTTGCAAGATGCTTTGATTCTTTCACTGGAAAATATTATTGATGCATGGGTGGCAGATTCAAGGGCCTTATTCCATGCCACAACTTATAGGAAACATTTTCATGATTATGTTCTAGGAGATTTTGGACAGGTTCGTCTAGGTGATGATAAACTGTGTGAAATCATTGGAATGGGTAAGGTTTTTATAAAATAATAGAATGGAAACCAATGACTATTAAAGGAGGTAAGACAGTTCCAGATCTAAAGAAAAACTACTTTCATTAAGGGAGTTAGGTGGTGAAGGTCGTGTGACTACTTTTACAAATAAACTCTGGAATGTCACTAAAGGAGCCTTGTTAATTAAAAAAAAAGAGAAAAGGTTGGTACATTATATTTATGTAATGCTATTTCTAATTTTGTTAATCTTTTAACCTCCATATGAGCAAATACAACATTATGGCATCATAGGCTCAGGCACATGAGTGAGAATGGGATATAATTTTTTCACTCGAGAAATTTGTTGCTAGGTTTGAAGCATGTCGATTTGGATTTCTATGAGAATTGTGTTTATGGAAAATAGAAGAGAGTCAGATTTTCGAGAGTTGGGAAATAAAAGAAAAGTGAAAAATTAGAGCTTGTGCTTACATATATATGGGGACCTTC
>APFE031079652.1:0-29023 GCA_000404065.3 Pinus taeda | reverse complement strand
CAGAGATTGAGTGAGGGGAAGGGGTCCAAAAGGGAAAAACAGAGGCCCAACCTAGAAAATTGCCAGGTTGTAGCTAGAAACTAGGGTTTGTGCGAAAATGAGGAATTTGGCGGATCTAAGGGATGGGAAGTGTTGTAACCATGGAAAGCAAGATTTTTTTAAGATTGAGGGCCTACCTTACAAATTTTGGCGATTTATGGCTCCTTGGTGAATTTGCAGGTAGTTTTACAAAGAGGGCCTGACATGTCGCGCAGCATACCCAACATGTCGCGCACCTCCCAACATGTCGTGCGCATTGCAAAATTACACTCTGCGAGACCCTCTGACATGTCGCGCGCCTAGTTTGACATGTCACGCACCTGTCCTGAGCCCGATTTTGCCTCAATTCTCTTGGAAGTACGCCCAATCACTCTTGCAAGGGTTATGAATACACAATGAGAGTGCAAGGAGGGAGTTTGGGCCTTTATAAATTTCATTTGAAAAAATTTCATGCCCAAAACCCACTTTCTAATGTTTTCTCATGAAACTTTTAAACTTTACATGTTGTTGTCTTTTTGGTTTCCTTTTGTCCTGAAATTGACTGATTTAGTGCTTTTGCTTGATTCTTTTTGCAGGTAGATCATCTGAGGGACCTTGGCAAGGGGACCAGGGTTGCATTTTGTTGACTGAAGACTTCTGAAATTTCATCACTTTTTACAAATAAATGAAAAATGACCTTGGCTTTAAAAACAGGGTTTTTAAATCCAAGGTGAATATTAACTGTACCAGATAAAAAATTTAGAAGAGACACCTTTACAAGCATCCCTCTGGCTTACTGAACACTCATTGACTTTCAAACATATGACCTTGTAATATTTTTGACCAAAACCCTAGACCTAGGAAATTGACCTCAAGAGACAAGACAAGCTTGAAAGAGCTTCAATAACTGAATTGACTTAAACCAGCAATGCCAAGAGGGGTATAAACACATCAGCTCCTCCATCAGGGTTATGGCATGCCTAACGGGATGCAAAAATTGACACTGATGAGACACCTACCTATGAAAAATGCAAAGAGTTTTGATCGCTGATGGAGGGCTCAAGACCGACTCTAACACCAGTTACGATGTCAATCTCCACGACTCTAGTTTGGGTAAGGTTTCTGAACCTTCCCTTGCATCTTTGGAATCTACCATCATTAAATTCTATTGGAAATACAACTAGGAAGCTTTATTGCCACAACCCACAAAATGATTTTTTTTATAAGACCATTTATGATCGAATATGTGTGGAGATTGTAACAACCCTCATAAAAAATCGATGTAATAAAGTTAATAAAGGAAAAATAATAACTAAGGTCATGTGACACGTATTCCAAGTTGAATGTTGGGAAAAACATAGTGATAGGGATCACTTATGATTAATTAATGGCCATGGAAATTGGCAAAGGCAATGGAAAAGGCTTTGGAAAGGAATGAGGAATTTATTGGCATTTTATTTATGAAAATAAGGGAAAATTGAAGAAAATAAGGGAAAATTGAAGAAAATAGAGGCCTCATTAATAAAAAGGCTTATGAGGATCAGTTGGTATCTTTTGTTAGTTTAGTTTTGGAGCTCTCATTCTATTCTCTTACTCTCTCATACTGTTGGACACTTAGAGTTTTCTTGGAGTACTCTTAGAGGAGTGTGGCATACTTGGGATTTGGAGCAATAAGGCAAAAGAGGAGCAGGGAAGTGCAAGAGGACATCGGGGTCAACAACTACAATGGGTTTTGCTTGCAGGTATTGAGTTGTATGTATGATTTCCTTGCTATTTTGTCTTGCATGTCACATGCATGTGGTTTCTTGGTTGTGATTTGTCATTGGCATGGAGGATTGCTTGGATTGACAAAGGTTTTGCCTAGACTTTCCATTTCCTGGATAGCCATAGTGTTGTGGGTTCCTTCCCTTTTGTTTTTGGTTGGTTCTCATGTTCCTTTGGTTGTGGGTTGAGTTCCTAGTTCTTGGAAGCCTTGGTTGGACAAACACTCTTAAAGCCCTATAATAGCCTGGGTTGAGTTACTAGTCCTGGAAGCCTTGGTTGGAAAAACGCTTTTAAAGCCCTTGGTGGGTTGAGTTACTAATCTTAGAAGCCATGGTTGGAAAATGATTTGGAAGTTCGACAATAGTTGTGGGTTGAGTTACTAGTCCTAGAATCCCTGGTTGGAACAAACGCTCTAGAGCCCTAAACAACTTGGGTAGAGACCAATCTCGTGATGGTGAGTGATTTTTGACTGGGAGGTGGAATCACTAGTTGAGGGTTGAGGTGGTTTGGCCTTTGGAAGCCTTATTTTGGTTTGTTTGATTTGTTTCATGAGATCCCACATTCATTCTTGGAATATGGCACGAGGGTGATTGGCTAAAAGAAAGACTTGGTTAGACCGAATCTATGGTCATGTGGTTCGTGGAAGTCCCAAACTTGGTTGCATTTTGCATATGTCAATAAGAGTTTTTTTCCTCTTGTATTTGATGGGTAAATGTACTTGTTATTATGTGGTTTATATGGCTGTTATATCCTTGTTATTTATGTTTTCTATACGCTAGTTATGACTATGTTTTATAACAGTGATGATGTATGGATCGCATCATGTTTTGATTAGTAAACGAATGAATAATGAATATATGACCTAATTGTTGATAATGCAGCTATTGTGATAAGTCATCAATGTTTCTTAACGATTCTCATATCGTTAAGATAGTAGGGGTCTAGTCAAGTACTTGTACCAATATTTTCATTAGTTGCCTTATTCCCTTGTTATTTATCATTTCTAAAAGTTTCATGAAGTTTTGGGCAGTGGCCCGAGCCCTGACCTTGAAAAAGTGGCACAAATTCCAGGGTCATTGGCTCAGAACTAGCTGGAAAATTCCACAGTTTCTAGCATGCCTTGTTGTGGAAGCGACTGGAAGGCCTCAATAACTTGAGGGGCTTGTCATGGGAGCACTAAGGGTCCAAACCATTCAAATGCCAAGTTTCCTCAAGGGTTGGTCACTTGGCAGTGTTGGTTGGCTTCTGAAGGTTTCGTAGTATGTGTGGAAGGTCAGATGAGATGTGTTTTATAGATTTGAGGCTTTTGCAATCTGCATTTTGTGTAGTGATGTCTTTCAGAGTCATCACATTCATGTTTTATTGTATCGATGTTTTGAACCAAATGCTGTAGTTCATCATCAGGATAGATGTGTGAAAAGTCAGATAATGATGGGGCAATAAATAGAGGAGAGGTTGGGAAGGTAATGTATGGAGCTGACAGGTTTGATAATGTCAAGAAATAACTTTAGTTTAATTAATTAAGGTGGGATGTGTTTTGTTAGTTCCACTTCCTTAAGGTGACCTAGGAGTTTGAATCACATCATAGTGGCATATCATCACATGTTTACACCAGTGGACCGATTAGCTTGGTTAAATATGGGAGGAGGGTGTTACAGGGTGGTATTAGAGCATGGTTTTGTTCTCCTTGGGTGATGTCTTGTTTCCATTTCTTTGGATGAATGTATTGTCATATGTATATGTCAGTTGCATATGTGTCCTTATGCTTGAGGTCTATGTGCTTGTTGTGTATGCATGGCGGTGGTCAAGGTTTTTGTTGTGATGTCATGCATAAGTGGACAGTGTTGATGTTTGAATGTATTCGTCATGAATGTGTGTTAGTGTTTGTATCTATTTTGTATGCATGCATGTCGTACATATGTTTTTATGCATGAATTCTATCTAGTTGGTGTTTTAGTTGTGGCATCATTCATGGTAACTAGGATAATGATTGAGACGATGTCTATATACTATGATTATTATGATTATACATATATTGTGCTAACCGAATTGGTCTTGCAAATGAGATATCCTCCCCTAAACTAAACTGAGGTACGTTGGTTTGTCTATGATTTGGTTTAGCTGACATGATATACCTTGCAGGAAGAGAAGAGAAAATATGACTAGCAAGATGGTAGACTAGAGTTCAAAGGAGAAGCATGGTGATGAGTACTCCCCTCACATAGCAGATACTTTTAGAACTTTGAAGGCAGAAATAAGGAGTTGGAATGAAGATAATGACTGAATCATTTAATCACAAGAGAGACTTTCTAGGGCACATGAGAAACATGTAGAAGTCAATGTAGTTATCCTTTAGAGCTTGTCAAACTAGTAGAGACAAGTACCACTTCAAATTAGCCATGGGCAGGAGGATAAGACTAATGGGGCATATGGCAGTAGATCTCATGGTTGGCACATGTTCGATAGAGATGACACTGTCAGATATGGCAGATGCTTGGATACACATAATAGACAAGGAGGTGGACATGGGTGTTACTCTAGTTCTAGTTCAGACAAGTATCATGGTCATCATCGTTATCATCCTTATAGGAGGAGTGACAATGGATATTTTCTAGATGAGTTCAAGAAAACAAAGCCACCTACAATTGATGGAGAAATGAAGAAGTCACAGGATGCAGAAGTGAGGTTACCTGGGACGAAAAAGTTCTTCATATTACATGATTACTCAGAGAACATGAAGGCTAGAATAGCTACGTTCAGTCTTAAAGGTAAAATAGACATTTGGTGGGAAGATGTAAAGAAAGTCAGAGGTATTCATGAAGAGGAGTTGGCTTGGAGCGAGTTTGAGATATTATTAAGGAAGAAGTATCTATCCGAGAGATACTATGACGAATTCTATGAGCTGAAGATGGGATCTATGACCAATGAGGAGTACACTAGCAGATTTTTGGAGTTATTGAGGTATGTGCCTTACCTCAAGGAGGGGAAGGCTAATATTCAACGATTCATCAATGGGTTTTTGGTAGAATTCAAGGAAATAACTGAGTTCAATGAGCCTAGATCATTGGAGGAGGCCATCTGGAAGCTAAAGAATTGCTATGAGCAATCAAAGCACAAATCTAAGAATAAGTCAGACTAGAAAGGTAATGCAAAGAATAAAGGAAAATGGGACAAGAAGCGAACAATACCTCAAGACATAGGTAACAAAGAAAATGCATCACCACCTAAGAAGTTCAACAAGTCGAATAGAGGACAGGGATATCAGTTTGAGGAGAAGAACAAGGGTGTAGGTTGGAAGCCCTTGTAATGTTGGAATTGTGGAGTAGATCATTGTAGGAGAAATTTTCCACAACATCAGGGCGGTAAATTGAAAATCAATAATGCTAAGGAGGCACATACAGTGGGGGGTGTTGGACAAAGTATTCCTGGGATTTATGTAGCATTGGATAATAGGGAGGTAGATCACCAGACATCTATCATTGAAATGGACGATAAGCTTTGTGATCAAGTTGTTTATATTTTGATTGACCCTGGATCTAATTATAGTTTAACATTAATATTGACCTGGTGGATAAGTGTGGTTTGAATAAATAAGTGCATGCAGAGTCCTGGTTAGTGCAGTTGACTATAGGTACAAAGAAGAGATTTCATCATTGGGTAAGAGCTTGCGCTTTTATGTTGAATGACATGCCTACATCAACAGATTTGAATGTATTGCCGTTAGGATCATATAATATGGTTTTGGGTATGGATTGGTTGTATCTTCATAGGACCAATGTTAAGAAACTAGCTCACAAAAATATAGAAAAGATAGATCAATGCCTTAGAATTCAACCTCTTCGAGGGGGCAACCTCCTTTACATTACACAAATGAACAATTCTTGGATGAAACAAATGACTAAACTTCACTTCTATATATAGGACTTTAAGGGGTCACAACATAATCAAGCCGACATAAACAATAGTAACATAAGGGCACAAAAATAACAATAGTGGGTTTCTATGGGGCATACTAATAACATTATGTGGACAATAGGGGCACAATAATAACAATAAGGGATACAATTACAATAGTAATGGGGGAATCCCTAGTATTATAGGGGCCTAACATGCCCCTCTCCTTCTGACAAGAATTGCACTCAATGCTTGAGTAGTTCTAGATGCTTATGTATAAAGTTCTCATCCTCCCATGTGGAATCTTTAGCGGATAAGTTCTTCCACTTGATGAGATACTCCGAAATTGTTCGATTTTGTAGCTATCGAGTTCTTGTTTCTATGACTGCTTCCGATTCCAATATGATTTTTCCTTCTTTATCAAGTTTTGGCAATATTGTTTGAACTGGGATCTTGTCACCTATAACCTTCTTTAAACATGAAACATGGAAAACTGGGTGCACTCAGGAAGCTGTAGGAAACTCCAATTTGTATGCCACAGTACCAATCTTTTGCAACACCTTGTACGAACCGTTGGTGATAATTTATTATCCTTCTTAGCTTGCTTGAGGGACATTTGTTTATGTGGTTGTAGCCGTCGGAATACCCAATCAACTACATCAAAACTTCTTTCATTGCGATGTTGATCTGTCTATTGTTTCATTCTATTCTGCGCTAAGGTGAGGTTATCCTTTAAGAGTTGGAGAACTTGTTGTTTATGCTCTATGTGATCTTCCACTGCTTGAACCTTATAATTTTCTCTTAAATATGATGTGATGGATGGTGGATGATATCCATAAAGTGCCATAAATGGGGTCATTTTTGCTGTAGTATGGAAGGCAGTGTTATACCACCATTAATCCAGAGGCAACCATTTGACCCATTGTGTCTGTTTATCAGATACAAAGCAACAAATATATCCTTCCAAACATTTGTTTACTATCTCGATTTGCCCATTATATTGAGTATGATAAGATGAGCTATGAGCTAACTGAGTCCCAAGACAAGAAAATAATTCTGTCCAAAAATTTCCAGTGAAAATGGGATCTCTGTCGCCTACAATAATCTTTTAGTTTCCATGTAGCTTTTGAATTGTATCCATAAATGCAGTAGAAACTGTATTGGCTTTAAATGGATGTGATAATGCACAAAAGTGTGCATACTTGGTAAGTCTGTCAACTACCACCATGATGACACTCTTTCCTTCGGACTTGGGTAAACCTATGATAAAATCCATTGAAACCTCCTCCCAAAGTTGGCTTGGAATGGATAAAGGTTATAATAGACCTGGGGTCTTAATTGTTTCAACTTTATTTTGTTGGCAAACCAAACATTCCACCACAAACTTTTGAATATTCAATTTAAGGCCATCCCAAAAAAACTCCTTCTTAACCCTCTGGTAAGTTTTTAAAAATCCTAAGTGCCCTCCTAAGGGAAAAGTGTGCAATTCCATAATAATCTTTTGTTTGAGTTGGGAATTCTTATATAGGTATAAGCGATCTTTGTACTACGAATCATTTTTCCAGCTAAATGTATTAGATGTATTGGGATCTTGTTGTAGCTTTCGAATGTGCCGACACTTCTTCGTCATTCTTCCATTCCTTCCTTGCTTCATTTATCCAATTTGGTTGGATAATAGAAATGGAACACAACAATGCTTCCACATCCTCATCCTTTCTTGAGAGTGCATCTGCCACAACATTTTGCTTCCCTTTTTTGTAGATGATTTCAAAGTCATACCCAAAATCTTTGTGACCCATTTTTGTTGCTCTTCAGAGGATAATCTTTGTTCTAAAAAGTATTTAAGACTATCATGATCCATTTTTACCTTGAAGTGTCTTCCCACTAGGTAGGGTCACCATTTCTTAAGTGCATGCAGTATTGCCAACATTTCCTTCTCATAAATAGCTTTGTGTAAATACTTTCCCTTGATTGGACGAATTTCGAAAGCAATGGGTCTTTTGTATTGCATTAAAACAACACCAATTCCATTTCCTTAAGCATCACATTCCACAATAAAGGTTTTTGTGAAGTCCAACGTAGCTAAGACCGGTTCTTGGCACATTCGCTCTTTAAGATGTTTGAAGGCCTTTGTTGCTTCTAGAGTTCATGAAAATGCATCTTTCATCAATAATGTTGTTAGAGGTGCTACTATTCTCCCATAATTCTTAACAAACTTGCAATAATACCCTGTCAACTCGAGAAATCCTCGAAAATACTTTATGGATGTCTGGATTTCCCATTCCTTAATGGCTTTAATTTTGCTAGGTTCTACCTTAGCACCTTCATGAGATACAGTATATGGGCATTTCCAAATTCTCATTTTGCACCAAATGAAAGATTTAACCAGAAATGAGTTTAGTTGAGAGTTACACGATCCCTTATCTTACATATCAATGCTTATTTTCATAGCCCCTATGGGCCCCATCATTAAATATTCCACCTCTTGTACTCCAAAGAAACATTTGGAGATTTTTGCATATAATTGTTTCTCCTCCAATAGTTTGAGCACCCTGTCAACATGATCCTTCCAAGACTTGCCGTAGATTAGTATATCATCAAAAAATACTAACATAAATTTTCTAAGGAAGGGTTTGAAAATGAAATTCATCAAACCTTGAAATGTAGAAGGTGCATTGATAAGGCCAAAAGGCATGACCAAAAATCATAATGACCCTCATGAGTTCTAAATGCTGTTTTTGAAATGTCTTTAGACTTCATTCTAATTTGAAGATATCCTGAACGAAGATCCAACTTGGTGAAGTAAATTTATCCATGCAATTCTTCCAATAATTCATCAAAGATAGGAATGGGAAATTTATCTTTAATAGTGAGCTTGTTGAGCTCCCTATAATCCAGACACATGCGCCATGATCCATCCTTCTTATGCACCAATACTACTGGAGCAGAGAAAGAACTTTGACTAGGTTGAATTATACCAACTCTAGCATTTATACAACCATACGTTCTATTTCACTCTTTTGGGCATAGGGATATATGTACGGCCTGATGTTTGGAGGAACACTTCCTAGAATCAAATGAATAGCAAGATCAGGATCATGAATAGGTGGGAGACCTTTGGGAGTCTCAAATACCTTGGAATGATTGACCAAGAATTTTTGGAGATCTGGAGAAATAGATGATTTTGATGTGGGAACATCTAGCAAACATAATTGTGCAATTACATCTTGTTGTACCTTATTTAGAAGCTTTTTCATGCCATTAGAGCTGATTATCTTCCTCGGTTTCCCTACAATACCCATTAATTCAACTTCCTTTCCTTCCGCACAAAATTTCATGAAAATTTCTTGAAAATTAAAAGCTGTTGTACCCAAGGATTGTAGCCATTGGACTCCTAGTACAACATCAGCACCACCCATTGGAATGGAAAGCATTGGGCTATTCAATGCATATTCTCCCATGGATATCTTGATATTATGGCAATTTCCAGAGAAGTTTATGGTTCCTCCACTTGCAACCATCACTTGACACTCTGGTGTTGGACATAGGAAGAAATTCAATTCCTTTGCTATCTTACAATGAATAAAAATATGGGTACTTCCTGAATCAATCAACACTATTACCTTTTTCTTTTTGATATGTCCTTCTATCTCAATAGTTTGAGGAGTGATAATTCTAGCCAATGCATTACAAGATATGGTCAGAATCATTTCTTCTTTATCTAGGGTTTGTTCCTAGAGTATATCCTCTTCTTTTGAGATTTCTTGATCCTTTTCTTCCTCCTCTTCACAATCTATGTAGAATAATTTCTTCTTAGAACACTTATGACCTTTAGTGTATTTTCTATCACAACTGTAACAAAGACCTTTTACTCTTTTTTCTTCCAATTGTTGTGGTGTCAACCTTGTAGGTTGTGGAAGGCTAGGGGAAACAACACTTCCATCTTTATAGTTGTGAGTGGTAGGCTTCCTGGTTGCCATAATTTTTCTTTCCATTGTTCTTGCTAACTTGAATGCCTTCTCCAATGAAGCAGGTTCCCAAAGGTGAACCTCATGTTGGATATTATCCTTTATATTCCCTATGAACACATCAATCCTATGTTCCTCTGGGATATCTTTTACCCTTATGTTCAATTTTTGGAAGTCCTCAATGTGCTCCATCATTGAACCCTTTTGTTTGAGATTTATCAATTGGCTAAAAAAGGTGTTTCTTTTTGTATCCTCATAAATGTGCTAATCATTTCTTTCGTAAAAATAGCCCATGTGACAATTTGTTACGAGGGAAAAGCCATTGATACCTAAAAAACTGATTTGGTTCCAAATACAAAGTTGCAATACTTACCTTTTGTGTGTTTTGCACATTATGGAGATCGAAAAATTGCTCCATCTGTAGTATCCATGTTCTGGGATCCTTGCCATCAAACTTCCTCATATAGATTTTTGGAACATGGTAGGTCTTCAATCCAACATTAGAGTGTATGAAATCAGATTAACATTTATTTTTTTCTCATCATGAATTTCCTTTTCTACCCTTTCACCATTAGTGACCATTTCTTGTAGCAACTTATTCAAATTTATCTTCAATTCTTCCATCTTATCATCCATGCCATTCATCTTAGCCTCCATGCCATTCATCTTAGCTTCCATTCCATCCATCTTAGCTTCCACGCCATCCATCTTAGCTTCCACTCCATCCATATTAACTTGCACACTATTCATATTAACTTCCACACCATTCATCTTGGCTTCAGTTACCTTTTGTGAGAGTGAAATTTGTTGTACTTGGTCTTGTAATTTTGATATATCATGTTGCATTTCTTCCTCTTCTTCACGAGTCATGCTAGAGATTTCAGGTTGCTTACTAGATGTTTCCATTTTCTTTCTTCGGGCATTAATTAATGCTAATAATTCTTTACTATTCCCTTTGAATTCCTTCAAACTATTTTTTCAAACCAATCTTATGCAAAATTTAAAACAAAATTACCCACCTTTTTTTCACTTTGTAAGAGCTCGATATTGAATTTGTTTTATCTTTGGAACTACAGATCTTGAATATCTGAAATCGTGTCATACTGTAGCCCTTTGAGTCCCCTTTCTAACCCCACAAGTTTGATCAAGATTGGATTCTCCAAGGAAGAGTTAAGCCAAATCGCCCACGGTAACATGATTATAGACTAGTTCAGTAGAGCAAACTTGTATGATGTGTCATGTGTCACTGTTTCGACCTTAGTACATGAAACTGATACACATAAAAATACTGGCCATCCTCTTTATGAAAATTCTTACGAAATTTCAATATGTTTCTCAAAACAAAAGTTATGAAGATTTCCCCAAGTCACCTATTTGGAATGTAATTCGGGAGTCTACAAAAACCCTAACTTCCTCAGATCATATCTTCGTAAATATAGCGAGACAAGGTCTGAAATTTGGACCCGAAGTTTAGAAAGATTTAAGCTCAAATGGGTTTTTCTTGTAGCTTCTGAAATGTCATAGAAAATAATTTATAGTGAAAATTCCACGATGACCTATTTGGAGCAGCTAAACCCCAGAATCCAAAGCTCTGATACCAAATGTTCGGAAACCAGATTACAAAAAGATAGAAAATATAGATCAACGCTTTAGAATTCAGCCTCTTCGAGGGGGTAACCTCCTTTACATTACACAAATGAAAAATTCTTGGATGATACAAATGACTAAACCTCCCTTCTATAAATAGGAGTCTAAGGGGTCACAATATAATCAAGCCGACATAACAATATTAACATAAGGGCACAAAAATAACAATAGTGGGTTTCTATGGGGCATACTAATAATAATATGAGGACAACAGGGGCACAATAATAACAATAAGGGATACAATGACAATAGTAATGGGGGAATCACTAGATTTATGGGGCCTAACATGGTGGATTGTTATGACAAGGCTATTGAGTGCTTACATGACAATGCAGAGCAGAGAATCTTGATGGGTAAGAAGAAGACAACATCAGTTAGAATGGTGATCAGAAAATGATCCAAGACCTTAACCAAGGTTAAGAACAATGTCGGAAACAATGTGCATTCACATGACCATCGGTTCTACTGAAATAAGCGTGAAAGGGTTAGTATTGGCATTAAGCGTTAAAATCTTTGATAAAGTGTTAAAACCTTTGTAAAGGCTAAAATCTTTAACAAGCACTAAAACCTTTATAAAATGCTTTTTCTTTAAATCCGAATTAAGCATGTGGGTAGTATGCGGCCAAGCGGTAAATGGTATATTGCGTGGGTGAAAGGCTGGAAGCGGCATTCAACCCAAAGCACACGATTCCACTCAGTAGTTGACACATAGCAGAGCAAAACTGATTTTCTCGTGTGCCCTCGGTTAGATGTCGTTCGCACATGAAATCTATGCGAGATTGAGTGATGTGCGTTGGATTGAGTGCGGTCACTTCAATAGTGGAGATCATCTGGGCAAGTTGGCCAACGGATGATGTGACAACCATTGGATGGACGGGATAGATCGACAGTTCAGGATTAACCCAATCACAAAAGCTCTATGGAGGATTGTCCCTAATCATCGGGGTTATATCGCACATATGTGCGCCCAACAGTTACGGGAAGGCTAACGGCTACATCCAACAGTCAACCTAGCAAAGAAACTAAAGTTTAGCGGATGTGCTAAGTTTAGTTGAAGTCAGGTGCGGTTGCTAATATTGGTGGAGATACCACATAAAATCACTCACAAAGTAGTTTTTCAGGGGAGTCCAAAGAGGAAAATCCAGAGAAACAGAGGCAGAGCCCGAGAGCCAGAGACACTCAGAGAGAGTGAAACAAGAGGCTCGCTAGGCTAATTATAACCTTCTGAAGCTAATGGAATAGTCCATAGAAGCTGAAGAAGTCATCGTCATGAGGAATTCCAACCAAGAAGATTGATTATGGAGTTCAGAGTCACCACATGTTGGAGGCAGTTGGAGGAGCTACCAGAGCTCATTATCAGTGTTCCAGTAGTCAATTATGGCTGTAATAAGCCTTCTGAATCCATTGCAGGGATTTGCAAAAGCATCTAAAGACTTCTAAGGGCCAAGAAGCTACAGGTAAGTTTCAGGTAGCAAATGATCAAATCATTAATTTTTTGTAGGTGTCTGATATGTGCTGAAGACATAAGAAGAAGTTCCAGAGACAATTGCAGAATTTTGAGGGAGTTAGTGCCATCAAGAAGCGCAAGTTAGCTCATAGCAATGATTGAAGGAATAAAGTCCAGGGAAGCCTAGATATGTTTGCAGAGTGAAGACAGCCAGGGATATAGATGGTATTCTAAGCCCATTGGTTCAGTTGTTAACCTTTGGAGTTAAGTGTGGAACTTGTAAAAGAAGCTTTACCATAATCCCAAAGAGCCAAGTCAAGTTGACAAGAGCTCAAGGAGACGTAGCCCATGATATCAGGGTGAACTCCTAGATTATGTTATTGTTATGTGTGGTTGTTTATTTGCTGCATTTACTGTTATGTGTGTTTAATATCAACATAAGAAAATAAGCACTTAAACAGTTATAAACAAAGACATACACCTATTTCAAGTACTTAATTCCGCAATTGTCAGCATAAGTTTGATCATATATTTGTTAAGATTTGGAGTGGGAGGTTCTTGTAAGTATAACAATATGTTAAACCCTCATTTCAGATCAGGTGGTATCAGAGCTAGCTGCTTGATTGACAGAGCAATAAATTGCTTGTTTGACTTGAAAGGTGTTAAACAACACAAGGGATTTGACTATTTAATTGTTTGTAAACTAACTATTGTTTGAGTTTGCAAAGGTGAAGGGAAAGCTACTGATAGCTAAGTCCAAGAAGGATAAGAAGGAAGAAGGGTTGGAGGCATTCTCCTTACCCAAAGGACCTCAAGGAAATCCTTGAAGCAGAAGAAGTTTGTTTGCAAAAGGTTGCTTGAATAAGAGTTTGACTCTGCAATCATTTAGTTCAGAAATTTGTCAATAGATTTTGAATTTTATTGAAGTACTTTTGTTCATTTTGATAATGACAACTTCTACAAGTGAGTTCTCAAACTCTTCCTCCTTCGCAAGATTATTTGATGAAGACATGAAGCATGAATTGTTCATCATGATGCATATGGTGAGAGAAATGTATGAGGATGAAAGGAAGAGCAACAAACTTCGAGAGCAGTTGAATTCCATGAAGGAAGAGAAGCAATTTCTTTCTGACAAATTGTAGGAAATGGAGAGACAAATTCATATTGCAAATATGAACCTGGAAAGGATGCATGAGTTGGAAACACAACTCCTTGTTTCCAGAGAAGCCTTAATCAAGTATCAGCTTGAAGAAGAGGTAAACAATCCTAGTTTATCTTCAATTTCCTCTAGGAATGTTTATGTTGGTTCTTTTGAAAGACATACAAGAGGCATAGGGTCCAAGTTGATGTCACAAATGGGCTATGAAGGAAAAGGATTGGGAAAACATGCACAGGGCATTGTTGAGCCAATAATGGTTGAGGAAAGGCCTAAGTATTTGGGTCTTGGCTATGGACAATATTATGGAAAAAGTTCCAAAGAAGCCATGAAGGTAAATGAAACAGTTCCTAGAAGGAGTTTCATTACAGGTCTTCTACCTCTAAAAGCATTGAAGAGATTAATGGTATTCCAAAGGGAGCTTCTTCTTCATTCAACTCACCTCCTCATGAAGATAATAAAGGTGAAAGAGAAAGGTATAAATCTGATTTCAATCATATTTCGTTTGATCATGTAAAGCATGGTAAATTTCCACATAAGCATTGAAAAGAATTGCATGTCCCTTTTGTGGTTTGGATAACCATAGTGTTTCTAGATGTTGGAAGAGAATGGATACATACAGGAAACTACTGAAGAAAAGGAGGCAAGAAGCCAAAGGTCCACTGGACAAGGAAAATCATGCTGTCAAGAAGATGCACATGCGTTGCACTTACTGCCATAAGCAAGGACATATTGCTGAAAAGCATTGGACTCTGAATCCAACAATGCTTGAGCAAAATCTGAAGAATATGGAAAGAGAAAATGGAAAGAATGGAAAGGAAGTTTTCATAATTGATGTGCTGCAGGATGATTCACAGGTTGATATCAATGTGCAGTCAAAGGAAGGCCCTTTGATATGGATTGGTAAGAAATGGTTAGAGTTCTTATCCAATTAAGGTTTCATGTCTTTTGATTTGATGCATTTCTTTGCTAATGGAATGAAAGTTGCAGGGTTTTACCAATAAGGTGAATGGACAAGTTGAGTATGTAGACTCACTTCATTGTGGCAAAAATTATATTCATTTTAACTTTGTAAGTACAATGTGCTTAAGAGAAAGTTGAAGGATGGAATACATGCATGATAATGATATGTATGGACACAGGGATGTTAATGATTTCCTTGTATTTGAACATGTATGTGTAATTGACTTGATGGTCGATTGCTTTGTGTAAACATGCATGCAATGTAATATTGACTTGGAAAAAGTTGTTTTGGTCTCCAAGATTGTAAAAGGGAGATAATGATGAAGTGTTTCATCTTTGAAAAAGGATCATTAAATTTCTTTTTGTACATGCTTGACTTGAAGGGTCAATTGTTTGAAAGGGCATGTTTTGTTGGCTTGTTATCTAGTCAATCATTTGTATACAAGATGTAAAGACATGATGATGATTCACATGATGTGATATCTGTTTCTTTTGATGAAACAAGAGTGTATGTTGTTTTTGACAAGATGTTAGTAAAACATACTCTTATTGATACAAATGTAAATTTCTATTAAGAAGATGCAATCTCACATTTGTTTGAGCCATATTGGATCAATGATCGAGGAAGAGATGTTCAACTACCTTTTGTAACCTTCTCAGCAGAAGTTCTAAATGAGTTAAAGGAAGACAATTCTTAACAGGAGGACAAGCGCATCCAGGAAGGAAAGTGTTGACTACCATCAAAGTTTTTGGTTCAGAGGCACTAGCTACGCAGGGCAAGTGTGTGAATGTTGAAAGAAGAGGGTGTTGTTACTCTCATCTACTGTACAGATCAGAATATCATCCTTTTGTGGTCCAAGAGATTCTAAATGGGGAGGAATGACCAAAAAATGATCAAGAACCTTAACCAAGGTTAAGAACAAGGGTTAATGACAATTTCGGAAACAATGTACATGCACATGACCGTCGGTTCTGCGTAAATAAGCATGAAAGGGTTAGTATTGGTATTAAGCGCTAAAACCTTTGATAAAGTGTTAAAACCTTTGTAAAGCGCTAAAACATTTAACAAGCGCTAAAACCTTTATAAAGTGATTTTTCTTTAAATCCGAATTAAGCACGTGGGTAGTATGCAGCCAAGCGGTAAATGGTATATCGTGTGGGTGAAAGGCTAGAAGCGATATTCAACCCAAAGCATGCGATTCCACTCAGTGGTCGACACGTAGTAGAGAAAAAATGCTTTTCTCGCGTGCCATCGGTTAGATATCGTTCGTGCATGAAATCTGCATGAGATTGAGCGATGTCTGTTGGATTGAGCGGGGTCACATCAATGGTGGAGATCGTCCGGGCAAGTTGTCCAACAGATGACACGACAACCATTGGATGGACGTGATAGATCAATGGTTTAGGATTAACCTGATTGCAAAATCTATATGGAGGATTGTCCCTAGCCTCTGGGGTTATATTGTACATATATGCGCCCAACAATTACGTGAAGGCTAACGGCTACCTCCGACGATTAGCCTGGCAGAGTAGCTAAAGTTTAGTGGACGTGCTAAGTTTAATTGAAGTCTGGTGTGGTTGCAAATATTGGTGGAGATACCACATAAAATTACTCACAGAGTAGTTTTACAAGGGAGTCTAGAGAGGAAAATCCATAAAATCAGAGGCAGAGCCCGAGAGACAGGGGCAAAGCTCGAGAGCCAAAGAAAACAAAAGGCTCGCTAGGCTAATTAAAGCCTTCTAAAGCTAATGGAATAGTCCATAGGAGTTGAAGAAGTCATCTTCATGGAGAATTCCAGCCATGAAGATTGATTATGGAGTTCAGAGACACCAAAGGTTGGAGGCATTTGGAGGAGCTACTAGAGCTCATTCTCAGTGATCCAATAGTCAATTTTGATTGTAATAAGACTTCTAAATCCATTACAAGGATTTGGAGAAGCATTTGAAGACTTCTAAGGGCCAAGAAGCTACAGGGAAGTTTCAGGAAACAAATGATCAAACGATCAGTTTGCTGTAGGTGTCTGATATGTGCTGAAGATAGAAGAAGAATTTCTAGAGACAGTTGCAAAATTCTGAGGGAATTAGTGCCATCAAGAAGCTCAAGATAGCTTAGAGCACTGATTGAAGGAATCAAGTCTAGGGAAGCCTAGATATATTTGCAGAGTGAAGCCATCCAGGGATATAGATGGTATTCTAAGCCCATTGGTTCAGTTGTTAACCTTTGAAGTTAAGTGTGGAACTTGTAAAAGACACTTTACCATAATCCTAAAGAGCCAAGTCAAGTTGACAAGAGCTCAAGGAGACGTAGCCCATGATATCAGGGTTAACTCCTAGATTATATTGTTGTTATGTGTGGTTGTTTATTTGTTGCATTTACTGTTATGTGTGTTTAATATCAGCATAAGAAAATAAGCACTTAAAAAATTATAAACAAAGACATACACCTATTTCAAGTACTTAATTCCGCAATTGTCAACATAAGCTAGATCATATAGTTGTTAAGATTTGGAGTGGGAGGTTCTTGTAAGTATAACAATATGTTAAACCCTCATTTCAGATCAGGTGGTTTCAGAGCTAGCTCCTTGATTGCTAGAGCATAGTTGCTTGATTGACAGAGCAATAGATTGCTTATTTGACTTGAAAGGTGTTAAACAACACAAGGGATTTAACTGTTTCATTGTTTGTAAACTGACTATTGTTTGAGTTTGAAAAGGTGAAGGGAAAGCTACTGATAGCTAAGTCTAGGAAGGACAAGAAGGAAGAAGGGTTGGAGGTATTCTCCTTACCCAAAGGACCTCAAGGCAATCCTTGAAGCACAAGAGGTTTGTTTGCAAAAGGCTGCTTCAATAAGAGTTTGATTTTGCAGTCATTTAGTTCAGAAATTTGTCAATAGATTCTGAATTTTATGGAAGTACTTTTGTTAATTTTGATAATGAAAAATTCTACAAGTAAGTTTTCAAAATCTTCCTCCTTCGCAAGATTCTTTGATGGATATGGTGAGAGAAATGTATGAGGATGAAAGGAAGAGCAACAAACTTTGAGAGCAGTTGAATTCCATGAAGGAAGACAAGTTGTTTCTTTCTGACAAATTGCAGGAAATGGAGAGACACCTTCATATTGCAAATATGAACCTACAAAGGATGCATGAGTTGGAGACACAACTCCTTGTTGCCAGAGAAGCCTTAATCAAGTATCAACTTGAAGAAGAGGTAAACAATCCTAGTTTATCTTCAATTTCCTCTAAGAATGTTTATGTTGGTTATTTTGAAAGACATATAAGAGGCATAGGGTCCAAGTTGATGTCACAAATGGGCTATGAAGGAAAAGGATTGGGCAAAGGCCTAAGTATTTGGGTCTTGGCTATGGACAATCTTATGGAAAAGTTCCAAAGCAGCCATGAAGGTGTTACAGATCCATTTGGGCACATCAACTCCAACCTACATGTTATAGACATATTTGGGCACTGCAACCCCACTCACATATGTCCATAAACCAAGGGATTATAAACCCATAAAAGTGTTGTTTCAAAACCTAAAGGATCAAGGTCAACTGATTACATAATTTCCCATAATTTCTCCCTTAAAAACTGCTCAAAACTGGTCAAAACTGGACCATACAGACTGCTCCATGCTGAGGGTGCGATGCATCTCACCTGCTACACACAAAGGTGCGATGCATACAAAAAATTCCTTCTGTAGGGTGCGATGAGCGAGAGCAGACAAATGGTAGAGGCAGTTTGCTAGGTGGAAACCCAGAGAATCTTCTAGAAACTGCTCATATGACACTTGCCTCTCTGAATTCGCCCAGGGATGAGTAAGAGATCATGAAATCTCCAAGTGGAACCAAGAACTATCAGTGAAATGACACTAATCAAAATCCCAGAAGCTGACTCACCCACCTACAAATATCTATATATGGATCCCTCATCCTAGAGATCCAGGGGGGCTGGAATTTTGTATTTTGTAAGGAAGTGCTGTTGGTTTCTCTGTGAAGCATTGTATTGTTGGGTGATATAGATTTTCATGAGGTGAAGAGGGCTTTCATGCTGGGAGGATGGCGCTGGATCATACAGCTGGGTTGTAATCCTCTCTTCTACTACTTCTATCAATAAAGGTATTTGAGTTTTCCTTCATATACTTGTATATTTCTGAATCTTGTATTTGTGTATGCATTTGTATGGTTAATGTACATCTAATTCTACATTGTTTATGGTTATAGATCTCTATGCTTTGATGGTATTTTGCTGCTTTGAATCTACAGGTGTTCTTTGAAGCGGGACAAGTGAGAAAGGAGTGGCGAAAGCTCTATCAAAGGAGAGAGGAAACAAACAAGGAGCCAAGCGAAAAACTAAGGTTGGTGCTCTCTACTCCTCTCTCATCTATCTCTCATAAAGGAAAACACAAGTGACTTTGAATTGTTTGTTTCTAAGATAGCTACCCATCTTAGTGGGACTAGCAGATCTGAATAGACACTAGTTTTCCCAGAAACACTACAGATCAGTACTATTAGGGCCCATCAAACCCTAATTCAGTTGTTACATGCCCTAAAGAAGTCAGCCATTAGAATTCCTAGCTTTCCAAGAAGTTCCATGACTGAAATCATCTAGAAGCTACCTCTAAGAAGATCAGCGCAAGTAGGCATTCATTAGGGTGTGCTGCAATGCAAACTATACATTGATAGGGTGCTATGCAGTGCACTTGGGCCATCTTTGGCCTGCGCTGGGTGAATTTGAGCAAATTTCCATGAGGGTTTGAAATATTCCTTATCCATTGGATGCCTCTAGAAGTTTCTCAAACCTATCTACTCCTTTGAGCTCGTATTTGGATGAGGAAGGGAGTTAAGGAGCATCAATCCCTTATCCCTTCCTCCATGGAACTAAATTATAAGTTTGGGAGGGCATTCATTGTCACCATTTATGGCATAGATTCCTTCATTCACCTATAAAAAGACTACTCATTCAAGTGATCAGGGGCTGGAAATTGTTGAATTATAGGGAGATGTTGTTAGTATGAGACTTGAGTTGATTTAAAGTATTGTAATGATGTC
Organism: Pinus taeda; assembly: GCA_000404065.3. NCBI lineage: Eukaryota > Viridiplantae > Streptophyta > Pinopsida > Pinales > Pinaceae > Pinus > Pinus taeda. The sequence continues at coordinate 9,120 of APFE031079652.1, read as the reverse complement.
AAAATGTCTTGCTTGTTACGAGGAGAGGATGGGATTGAACTGGAGGAGTGATGCTGAATCAAGCAATGGGTTGTAACTCTTCCTTTTACTAATAAAGTGTTCAAAGCTTTTTCCATATGCTTGTGTTATTCATTTATGCTTTCATATGTGTATCATGTACTTGATTCCATGCTATGTTTAATCAATAGATCATTATCATATGCTTTGATCGGTTGTTGTATTCTGTCTGTGTGCAGGTACTCTTCAAGCGGATTAAGTACAGAGAGGAGCGACAAAATTGGTCAAGGGAGATAAGGAGCAAGCAAAAGCTACAGGGAGGCTTCTTTGCCTCTTATTTAACCCATTGGTCATAGGAAAAGTAGAGAATGCTTTGCACTGTTGTTCTAGACTTACCTACTAGTCTAGGGGTTTAAGCATTTATCCGTAGACACTAAAACTTCCCAAAACAAATTGGTGACTCCACTGGGGAGTGGTCATCCATATTAGTAGCTTATTAGCTTCTTAAGACATTTCTATGTACTGTACTTGTGGTCGTTCATTGAATTGCAGTCTTCTTTCATTGAAAACTGAGCCAAAACTGTGCCAAATTGTCTTCAAAATTTCTTACTATCACCAGCGCAGCCCAATGAAGGACACAATGCACTTCTTGCATAGGGACAGTGCCTTCAGCGCACTGTCTCTCATTGCTGCCTGCGCTGATCCCTTGAGGGTCAGTTTCCCATCTAGGAACTAAATTTTTTTAGCCAATTTTGTCATGTTTGAAAGATTTACTGAATATCAATGATGTCTTGTCTCTGAAAATAGAGTTTCATTTCCTTATCTAGCCCTACTTAGACTAGGATTGATAAATGTTTCTTATGTATTGAATTTTTCATTTTCAAACTATAGCCAAAAGTTAGTTTTTGATTGATTGATCTTTAGCAAAAGAAAGTGTCGTAAAATCGTATTTTCCTTCGAAAATTGAATTGTCGTCAAATTGTCATTCATGAAAGATCAATTGATTAATGTGTGCTAATGATTAGTATTTTCATTGAAAGTGTTGTAATTCCTCATTTCTTTGAAAACGAAAGTGTCATAAAGTATTCCTTTCCTTGAAAAGAAATTGTCGCAAAATCATCATTTTTATGAAAAGAGATTTTTGATCGTTGTGCATATTTCCTTTCTGTTCATTCACATTAAGGGAAATTGAAAAGAAATACATGCATGTTGCATTGAAAAAGTTTGTGTGTGTTGAAAAGGAATAGTGTAGGGAATTTTCATTTAGATTGTGCTCTTTTCTCTTTGATCAAAAGAAGTCTAATTTCTCTATCCCTAAGTAGTTAGGATTTTCATCACTAAATTGAATGGAAAGAATGCTTATCATGATAGTTGCATTCCTAGGAATTTCAGAATACATCACGTGGTGAACTTGAAAGGCAAATTCCTAAGCAAGATCAACTTAAAATAAACATCAATTTACCTAATGGAGCATTATCATTAATGCAAACATTTAGTGGTTCTAGGCTAGAGACGTGTTCAGGTGTCGTAAAACAAAGCAGCTGTCACTAACTTGTCTACAATACATCCCGAGTGTGATACCTCATTCCACGTACGTGAGTATATCATAGCTCGTCCACGTACCTTTGGGTATATAGGGTGGTGTTACAATACGTAAAGTATATGGGAATGCTCTTACTGTGCGGTTTTGCATTAGACAACGCTTATACAGACTGGGCCTCCATGTACCTTTGGGTATATATGGGAGGAAAAATCTAGGTTGCTATCCATCCTTAAGTAACCAAGTTGGTTGCCTTCTAAATTATGATACATTGAGCACAACATTTGGGGAGATTGCCTGCTCGTACTTCTTCAATTGCCATGAGGTATTATGCAATTCACAATTGCTTGGTAAACCTTTTTCCTAGTATACCCCTTTTTGTTTATTTATTTTTTGATAATAAAATTAATCAACAATCGTGGAGGAACATCAAACCCTACCCTTTCATTCGCGGAGAACATCGAGAAAATCGCCTTTGCCTCCTGAAGTGACACCAATTTGGGAAAAGCAATCTCGCTTAACTGAGTCTAGTACATCAAGAACTCCTAGTTCTTCATTTGAGTTACCTTAATCATATATTTCAGTAAGTACAAAGACTCCAGTTACTCCAACTATTTCTGGTACATCCGTTCCTGATGAAGGAGTTTCACAATTACTTGAGGACATTAACACTGATCCTAGTGAAACAGTAATCAAAGTTTTTCAAGCACAAGTTGATCCTCAACTTGAGATTTCTCAACAAGAAAGTACTTCTGAATTTGAATCAGTTCAACCAGAAGTTAATCCAGAAACAATCCTAGTTCAAACAAAAGTTACATATGAACCTGAAGTTGTTCAAGAACCTCTTTATGAAAATATTGTTCATTTACCGAAACATCTAGACTTCGAAGTTGACAATTCAGAAGTTTTTACTTTATCGATTATCCCTTAGACATCATTAACTATTGAAACTTCAACTTCACCAACACCATAAATCTTTTATAGACCTGACGGTGAAGTTCTTCCACCAGGTTTGATTGCCATAGAGGAGGAATTGGAAGAAGATTCCATACCTGGAACCCCGTTTCACTTTGGAACTAGGCTTTATCTTTACCCAGATACTCCTGATTTCTTTGCTTCATTTGATCCTGCTTCTTTTCAAGTACCCATAAAATATTTAGGAAATTTTTTGGGCCAATTAACTATGGATGAACAACCGTTAACATCTCAAGCTGTATCATCTGATACAGCTATAACAGATTTGTCTGTTGTCACTTCTTCGATGTTTTCAACCACACCTGAGTCACACCTATACGGTGAATCGTCCGTCCCAATTGGTTACCAATCATTATTTGGAACCCACTCAGGGGTTGCTTCTACACCATGGTCATCACCTATGTCCTCAATCAGAATTTTACCTGGTTCTTATCTAATGGGAAGTCAACAGTTTGATCCTACATATCAGTATCAAGCTGAGCAATATGGTCAACCAAGACCTATGTATCCATTAAATACTAGATTGCCACCATATGGAGAGCAATATGCTTATTCACCATGTTGTAACATGCATTTTTGTTGCTTGTAGTATTCATTTTTCATTCAAGAACTTGAAAATATTCAAAAAAGATAAAAGCAAGAGGAAGAAGTGATAATGGCATAGCAGAATCACTAAAGGAACAAGTATAAAAGAATCGGTCCCAGTATACCCATGTGATCAAGTTAAATCATAATATACATGGTTATAAAGAGCCATAACCGAAATATATATATACTATGTTGAAAAGCCCAAGAATAACAACGAAGTGAGAATTCGTAGAAGTCAAGCTATGAGAGAGTTGAGTAGCGGGAAAATGAAAGGTCAAAACCCTGAAGAAAACCTTGGAACCACAAATAATGAAGAAATGACACAAAGTCAAAGTGAGTGGACAGATGAAAAATGAGCGCACAGGAACCATTGGATCTTGGAGATCAACGGATGAGGTCGAAGGAAATGAACGATCCAAACTAAATCATGTAGATTAGAATCAAGGAATGAGCGACGGAGATTAACCAGAAGCACTGGTGGAAGAGAAATCCAAAGGAGCATCACCGTCGTCGATGGTCGAAGATCTACGATCATTGGGTGCAAACAAGTCTAGGCGTTAACCAAGACGAAGGGCAGATTTAAAGCTATAAGCGGGATTTTGGGCGGATGCAAAATGGTAAATGGTATTTAGAGGAAAGTGATCGATTCCATTCAATGGTTGACACATAGCAACTAGAGGAGAAAGAAAAACTGCTCATTTCAGGCGGGTAACTCTCATGCAAGTAGTCCACCCGAAATTGATATCAGCCGTCAGATCCTAGGGCTGAAATCTACCGTAGAGAATGGACCCGATATATATATATATATATATGTGTGTGTGTGTGTGTGTTAAATGCAGCGGTACTTATATGAAATCACCCCTAGCTGGACCCGAAAATATATGCATTATGTTTTAAACTCTCGGTGCGTCTGTTATATCACATATCGTTAAGTTTTGTATTGATATATCATTTGAAAGGGCCGATTGTGATTTGTGATATGAAGTCAATAGAGCATTGAATGGGTGGATATGATGGATTATGCAGCCAATTTAATTATTTTTGAGTTCTGCAGTAAACCTAAGATTAGCATTACCGGATGCGGGTGTTTGTCATGCAAGTACATGATATTCTAGCTTGCCACGCGGGGGTGCGACGGGCAGCTGGTTCTTCATCAACCGAGGCATCATCAATGCAAGCTCTTAAACGCCTGCCGCCAGAATGCATAAACATTCATTACCCTTCATCAATGAATCGCTTGCCGGACAGCTACCCTTTACGCTTCAAAATGGAGAAGCAGTATGAGTAGTCATTCGACTGCGAGCCGGTTCAGACGCTGGTTGAGGAGAGATTCTGTGTGCCAAGCCGGAAATTAGCCCTGTTTTTAGTTTGTCTGCTCCTGAGTGTATTAGCCAGTGAGGGAGAAAGCTCAAGAAGGCACGGCAGAAGAAGCAATCAAAAGCTTCCTGTCTGGTGTGCGATTCAGGATTTCACCGGGCTGCATTACATCTCGACTAACTGGTTAATTGGAATGGCGCCAAGGTATAGAGCATCCTCTCGTCGAGGAGGCCAACGGAGCGGAGTTGGAAGAAGGGGAAATCACAGTCCAATGAGTATTTTTCCACTGAATCGGGCGTCCCCTCCCTCCGTAGGATTAGAGGACTCAGGGCATTCAATTGGCAATCGAGTTCAGACGACGAGATTTCATTATCGGCGCAGCACCAACCGACCTGCAATCTCGGCTTTGGTCACTATTATATTCGAGGAAGAAGATGAAGAAGAGAATTCATCCGAGGAGCAATTGCCAGGTAGCTCGGCTATCTCATCGCCAAGCGGGCACGGGGGTGACAATTCATATAACCCCTCTTCCCCCAGCAATATGGTTGAGGAAAGCTCGCCAGCGCCAACTGAGGAGCAAGAAGAAGCCAGAACGGAAATTGGTGGCATTATGGACCTAAATGAGCCAGTAACGACTCCTGAACAGCCAAGAAGCACTCAGGCTCAGGCAGGAACCACCACCTCTGCCACTCCTGCTCATGGCGAGCCCAAGCTGCTTGATTTTCAGCATGCCAACACCTTATATCCCATTTTGCCTCCAGGTCTGCAGCTGAAGGACGTTCCAAAAGGAATGGAGATAACTTGGGTACCTCTAGACAAGCTTACAGACTATCAGCCGGACAATGACAATTGAACGCGCCCAGGCAAGTTTTTTGAAGGTATGTGGACAAACTGCTGGAAAAATCCTAATATTACAAAAGTCGAGTTTTGTGATTTTGTCTGGTCCGGGACGAGATTATACTTGGCGGAGCTTGCTCAGCGGGGTAAGGATGTCTGCTATTATGTTTCTGTTCGGTCAGCGGCAATAAGTTGGATAGGATCGGGTAGCAGTTTTGGTCGTGGTTGCACAGTCATTTTGGGAGCAGTTCAGTGCCCCAACCTGGACATGGTAGCCGGTTTAATAGACTGCGAAACTCAGGAATTATAGTCCATGTTCTGTCTCCTATGTTATGAACCATATTTTTGTAAGGTCTTCACTGTAAGAGGCTCAAGCCTTCATGGCAAAGCCAGTCTGGATGTCAGGTTGATAGAGAGCTGCACAGTCTCTTGGCGCTCTCAGAGGTCTGCCCTTTTGTAAATATTTTTCTTTTTTAATATAAATTAGCTTAGCCTTTGCATAGAAAAAAAAACATTATGAAATGAATCCCGGATGTGGGTGTACGTCGGAATTGATATCTTGGCGGGGGAATGGGACGACAAGTGGCCTGGCCACATGGCCCTCCGTAATCCCGCACACAAAACCATAAAACGAATTAACAGCAGCAGTAAATGGCATTTAACCCGACACTCTAATCAACCTGGCTGCGTCTACTCGCCTCGGCTCTACTTTATGGCGCCCTCTGGTAATTTTAACTTCATCTCCTTTGTCTCTAATCCTTCGCCTCTGCAATGTCATTGTCCGCTGGTTGCAGTGGAACCAAGCTCACGCACTGCTACGAGCAGGCGTTGTAGCATTCTATGTTGCATTGAATTAGGCCCGAGTAATCATTATTCGCAGAGCTTTATCTGCAACCTCATCCTTCATTATGCGTCTGCTGCTATTCCTTCCTCTTAGCCGACCTCTGAACCTGTTGCGCCTTCTCAACTCTCTAAGTCGCCTCCTAGCAGATATTCTCTTCGCTCCTGCATCAAAATGCCTAGTCTTCGCCATAGAATGCGAAGCAGAAGAGGGAGTGGCAGAGGCAGACTGCCTCACTCTCCACCTTCTCATGCCTCAGACTCCTCATCCCCCTCGGCTCATTTGCTCTCTAGCTACTATCCAAACACTCGCAGCGGTCACTCACGAGCTCTCCACCTCCAACCGACGTAATTCGCCTCCCCAATCATTGACATTCCTTCCAGCTCATAGCATCCCCTTCGCTCAACCCAGTTCACTTATTGCTGCTCCTTGAACCAACCGGTGATAACAATCGCCATCTCAATTACCTTCCACGAGGAGCCAGCCAGGGATGATGGAATACCACACTTCGCAAGGGAGAAGAAGGACAATCCTCAAGGAAAGAACACTGCAGAGGAGAAGAATCATGACCCTCATGCGAAAGACGACATGGGTGTGATGCAGCAGGAAGAGAACGACATTGATCCATACAGGTGTTTCATCATTGAGGAACACCCGTCGTCACCGCATAACACCTGACTTGCTAGCACAACAAGCCACATGACTTGCCACGCGTCATCGAGTCTCAGGTTTCTGGAATTACATCAATAGGGATTGTTTGTGCATTTTTGCAAATCATGCTAGCTACTGTGATTGATTGTTGTTTTTCCGTTGTGTGGGCAGCAAGTTCATTTTTGCAGTTTCTTTTTTGAACTGGACTGGTTTCCCGTTTTGGGCTGTCACAATCCTGTTTTGTTGTTATATGCTTTAAACCATGGCACGAACATGCAAACGCCAAAGCCTCATCGTATCACTATGTTTTAGCAATAGAATTTAGAAATATTTCCAAAAGAAGGAAAAGGAACATGATTCTTGTCAGAGGGGTTCCCTTGATTGGTAGACTTTGGAACATTAGTCTCAACCTAAGATCCACTAAGGAGTTGTTCCACAAGGAGGATGATGTTTTGTGGTCAATTAATTGATTTTAGAAATTAAATACACAAACAAAACAAAGGGGTAACTAGGCATAAAGTTTTACCAAGCATCTGTGAACTACATTATACACCTTGGCGAACCAAGGACTTAACGTACGTGCAGGAAATCTCCCTGAATGTTGTGTTCGGTGTATCACGGTATACAAGGCAATCGACTCAGTTACCTATGGATCGATGACAACCTATAGGGGACTCCCTAAATATATTATATGGTACATGGGAGTATAGTCCGTAGTAGTGTTGCTTAATGCATAACCGTTCGATGAGGGCATTCCCATATACTTTTCATCCGTGGAGCATCATCCTATACCCGAAGGTACGCAGAGTACGATCCTATACAATTACATATGTGGAACGAGATATCACCCCAGGATGAAACATTGGCAAACAATGACAACTCCTACGCTTAATGATGTCAAAACACGTCTCTAGCCTAGACCTCTAAATATTTTTGTTAATGTTACAAATGGATCTTAGGTTAATTAAGGTGAATTTTAAAGTTTATCTTGAATTAAATTTCGATTTCAAGGCTCAAAATTCGATGTCACTTGAAAACACATATGATCCAACTAATATGAGAAAAATAAATCTTTTCAATTTTGATGAAAGTTATTTAGTGTAGGGAAGAGTTGCAAACAATGATGCAGCTATCAAATATGTAGCAAACAATAACTTATGTTATGCTCTTGACCTGTGAGAAATTCTAGAATACCAAATATGTGAAGAAATACAACCCAGAACACAGAATAAAATGAGAAAAATAGCAAATATTTTATTATTCAGAGATGAAAGTAATGGTCACTTGCCTCTTCGAGGGGGAAACCTCCAATAGAGCATATCTCGATTACAAAATAAGACTCAATGATCTTTCCCTTCTAACTACGACTATTTATAGCTAAATGACCTTCAACAACCTAAGGACTAGTGGTCCTTTACATAACAAGGGTTAACCACTTTATTTATTAATTATGGCCCATTGCAACTAACTGTGGTCCCTTTCTTAAATGCGGGTCAACCACTTACAATTATTAATACAAGCTTTATTGACTTCTTAACTAAGTATGACTATGACTCGACCCTATTGGGTTTATTACATAAATAAAAGGGTTAGGGTTGGACCCTAACATGCCCTCCCCCATCAAAAGTAGCCTTATCCTCAAGGCTGAAGTTGTGGAAAATGCTGAAGAATAGTGGCTAGTTCCCAAGTCGCATCTTCTGGAGAGGTGTATTTCCACTTGGCGAGGAATTCCTTGATTGTGTGTCTGGGCAGATGTTGTTCTCAAGTATCGAGGACCCGTTTAGGTTGGAGCTAGAGTGAAACTTCTTCATCCAATTCAAGTAGACTAGTTTGAATTCTACAATTTTTCCCGACCACTTGCTTAGGCATGATACATGGAAGACTAGATGAATTTTTGAAGTTGGTGGTGTTAGCACCTAAATCCGCCTTAGGCTGAAAGAAGGCAAAAGTCAGGGTAACCACAAACCATGCTCAGGTTGGTAGCTAGCCATACCAGAACAAGAGAGGGCTCTCTCCAAGTCACACTCAGTGGATGGATAAATGAAATGACCTGATATGACTTACAGTGAACTATTTATCTTAGGCTAGTAAGTGAATATGGACATAAGAAGTGATTTTTACGAATGACTGTGTTTCTGGAATGGTATGGGACTGATGGGCCTCAATGAACAGAGAACTTAATACAAAGGCACAGATTACTTCGTGAGGCAAGATAGGCGGAAAGCCTGGCAATTTAGTTTAAGATAGTGCGGAATGGAGAGATTGATTAAGAGGGTGAAAAGGGCATGGACAACATGAATCCTTTTCAACAGAAGAATGAACACTGAACATGAAATTTTCCCACAGGTAGAGCAATAAAATTGAATTCTACCTT
>APFE031079651.1:232751-286816 GCA_000404065.3 Pinus taeda | reverse complement strand
ATATGGTCGGATTCATTTCTTGATGCTCGATGTGATCTTTCACTTCTTGAACATTTTTCTTCTTGATATGTCATTCTACCTCGATAGTTTGAGGAGTGGTAATTCCTGCCAATGCTTTACAAGATATGGTATGATTCATTTCTTCTATCTCTGGGGTTGGATCCTCGCATATATCCTCTTCTTTTGATGTTTCTTTATCCTTTTCTTCCTCCTCTTCATACTCTATGTAAAATAATTTCTTCTCAACACACTTATGACCTTTAGTGCATTGCTATCACAATTGTAACAAAGCCCTTTTTCTCTTTTCTCTTCCAATAGTTGTGGTGTAACCCTTGTAGGTTGTGGAAGGCTAGGAGAAACAACACTTCCATCTTCATAGCTGTGAGGGGTAGAATTCATTGTTGCCATAATTTTACTTTCTAGTATGTCACAAAGCCCTTTTACTCTTTCCAATTGTTGTGGTGTTGCTCTAAAGAAGGTGTTGCTCTTTGTATCCTCATAATGTGTTATCATTTCCTCTGTGATAATTGACCACGTAACAAGTCGTTTACAAGAACAAAACCCTTTATACCATAAAAATTGATCCGGTTCTAAATATGAAGATGCAATACATACCTTCTGTAACAGTGGTACACCATATAGATCAAAATATTGCTCTATCTGAAGTATCCAATTTACAAGATCCTTCCCATCAAACTTCCTCATCTTGTTTTTTCTTGATTTTAGGAGCTCGATCTTGAAACGACTGTAACTCTGTAATTTTAAATCTTTAAGTTCTAAAATTGTGACTTGTAGTAGCCCTCTGTGTCCTCTTTCGAATGCCACCAGTCTGGCCCCAATTGGATTCTCCAATGAAGAGTTATGCCAAATCTCCCACAATGACCAGATTATAGACCTTTCCCGAAGAGCGAATTTGTATGAAGTGCCACGTGTCACTATTTGGACCTTTGGCTCTGAAAAATATCTAAAAGCAACTACAGTCCATTCTCTTTCTACATCTTTTTGCAAAATTGCAATCCGATGCTTATAGAGAAAGTTATGACGCTTTTCCCCAGGTCACCTGTTTGGAATGTAATTCAGGAGTCTACAAAAAGACCAACTTCCTCAGATCATATCTCCGCAAATATAGCGCAAACAGTTCTGAAATTTGGACCTCAGATTTAGCACGATGTCTTCTCAAATAGGTTTTTTTTCAACTTCTGAAACGTTGTAAAAACGAAATTATAGCGCAAATGCCACGATGGCCTGTTTGGAGCAGCGAAACCCTAGAATCCAAATCTCTAATACCAAATGTTATGTAACCAGCTCAAGAAAAGATAGAAAAGATAGATCAGCGCCTTAGAATTTAGCCTCTTCAAGGAGGAAACCTCCTTTACATTACATAAATGAACAATTCTTGGATGATACAAATGACAAGACCTCCTCTCTATATATAGGAGTCTAAGGGGTCATTATATAATCAGAGCCTACATAACAAAAATAATGTAAGGGCACAATAATAACAATATTGGGCTTCTATGGGGCACAATAGTAACAATATGGGTAGTACATGGGTACATCAATATAATAAGAGGGTTGTACTAATAATAATAAGGGGTTACACTAGTAGTATAGGGGCCTAACAGTTTCCTCCATCTTCTGTTTCTCTCTTAGCATTTGTGCAATCCTCTTATCGTGTTGTCGCCTCTTAGCCTCAATTTCCAAAGCTACTTTCAACACAAGTGGATCTGCTTTAAACTTATGGCTTTTTTCTACCTTTGTGTTGTCAAAATCCTTTCTCTTGCCTTTTCCACGCTCAGGTTTTCTACCCTCTGTTGTTGCTAACAATGTTTCTCTCTGAGATGCTTCTCTCTAACCACTCTAAATCTATGTTGATCAGTTCAATGAACTTGGAGGAGTGATAACAATATCTCCATGGGTCTTTCTCGGGCCAATTACATACCCTGTGGATCCAAGGAAATTGCACTCTCGCTCAGTGGTCCTTCACCAAGCAATGTGAGTCATACGGATTGAACTCCTCCATCTCGGCCTCAGCATGCTTGAGATTTTGTATCTCATACAACCTGATCTGCGAAGGAAGAATGGGCTAAGGTGCCTTCTTCTTCTTGTTCATTCTCACTGAAAACCTTGTCGAGATGTGATATGACACCTCTTGCATGACTAGCTTGTCCATGGAAAACTTCAATAAAACTTGTGAAGCCTTCTCTACAATGTACATCCATATGAAGATGCTAAGGGTTGAGGCATACCAATCTGTTATGTCGATCAATGCTTCCATTGTTTTTTGTGACATGCAAGGTTTATCCTTCTCAAATATAATTTTATACACTAGGGTGACAAAGTGGTCTAACAACTCTGTGATAAATCCATGGAAGCTGCATTCAGAGAACAATCTGTAATAAGTGTTTACAGATGTTTCTAAAGGTTTCCATGCCCAACCTAAGCCTCAGAACTACTGACAAGCACAGACTGCATCCAGAATGTAAGAGGACGTGTACATCTCTTCTTACTAACCCTTGGGCAGATGTCGGGCTTTTATCACTTGTTCTTGCAATTTGAGATCCAAAATGTCAGACCAGTTACAAGGTCTTCCTTCGCTGGCTAGTTGATTGAATGCAATCACCCAACTCTGTGGGAAGGTATTTGTGCTCTCTTGGCCGTATAAGCGACACGAAAACATGACCAAGTAATGATATTCCTTCCACAGTATCTTCCTCCTGTAAACTTGGTTGGGTATTTTCCTGAACTTTTCTAGATCTTTCGCCCATCTCTTCAAGATATCTCTTCAGTTTACATTGTTGTTTGGTTTGTTGAAGGGTTTCTCCATTATGATTGTCGGCTATGGCAACTGATACATCTCTTTAAAGTCCTTCACCCTGAAGGTATCAAGTTATGTTCCATTGGCACTACTCAACATCATTGTCTCAAGATTAGTGTGCGAGACAATTCAATGGATCATGTCTATGCATGGAAATGCGGGATACCAGCATGCAATCCGACACAAGCTAGACTTGTGAATGTTGACATAGACCCTACAGTCTTCCAGATTTTCCTCAAATGTGCCTGAGAATGTGTCATTGATGTTCTACCATTTCATCTTGAGATCATTTTCTATGAACAACTTGGTGTCTTCATAGATAGGCAAGCTCATAGACACTTGTTCAACTACATCTCCAATTGCACTCTTGACGGTGTCCTTTGACCCTGCTCTCTTAGAGGCCATTGGACTTGAACTGCTGAGAGACGAGCGAACACCTGTGATACCTAGAGATATATAAATACTCATGGCAAGAAATATGTCAGTTGAAAACCAAAAAAACTTTGAGGACTGACATGCAACATACCTGTGTGACTGACTGGGAAGATTACACAATTTTCACCGGGAGCCTGGGAGACTAATTGCCAAAACTATGCAAGTCACATTCCGGGTCTTCAAGAGGTTGAATGACTATTGGAATTACGCAATGCACAGTCCAACCTAGCCTAATGAGGACTGAAGTCACGCAATTTGCAATTTCATTCAGTAATGACATGCAAACCTAGTAAACTTCATTACGCAATTTTCGGGGCCACCAAGGCACTGCCTCCTGGAATTACACCAAGCAAGCCTAGAGGCCAGTGCTAGGCTAGAATTGTGCAGTTTGTAGAGGAAAGGTAGAGCCTTCACTCTCACAAATGCACATTGCTAACCGAGCAAGGCAAGGTCCTGGCCAAGCCAGCCCAGACCCGCCAACGGGCGACTGAAAACATGAAAAGTTATAAATGCATGGTGAAGCTAAGTGTACAAAGGTGTTAATGCTCATGCATGCAAATAGTGAGTGCAAGATTCAGAAAACGGGAAAACAAGCATGTGTGTGAAGTGAGTCGCCACAACGACGATCGTCAGTGTAGAAATAGTATCATACGTGCGATAGCAGTGAGATGCAATGAAAAACTCAAAACAATGCTTCTATAAGCTAACATGCATTAAAATGAGAGTAGTCGTTCAACAAAACCAAGAAAACAACATTCACACAAAGAAAAATACAAAAAGTGATACAAAAGCAGCAAAAGACATGAAAAGCAGACATACCTGGAAAAAGTTGAAATGAATGTGTCAAAGACTCCTAGATGTGATGTGGGATGTCAAAGATCCAAGATTGATGTGAGGAATGAGTTGTGCAACGTCGAATAAGTAAGTTTGATAAGGATGAGGCTTATGATGCACATGCCACAAATCTAGGGAAAAGTGACACTTGGAGGGAAGTTTCTAAAATGATATTTGCATGTAACCTCTAGCTACTAAAAGTAGATCCCTAAAATCTAGGGATGCTTTTTTTCTTTTTGTTTTTTTCGGGAAAAACAACCAATGCATGTAAATCAGGGTTGCTCAGTTCTAGGGGGAACTGGTCAACCTGGAAGCACATGCAATAGTCTGCAAGTGCGGGGATGAGATTTTTGCAGTTTTTGGGTTGAGAAAAACTGGTTGCCCCTCATCCATTGCGCATTTTCTGGACTGAAGCCTTGGTTGTTAGTTAGAATTGTGCAATTTCTGAGCTGAAGCCCAGCGCTGGGATGGATTGCATAGTTCTCAAAGGGAAGGTTGCCTAGATGGATTGCACATTTCTGGAGCCTAGTAGGAAACCTAGCTGGATTGTGCAATTTCTAGAGGGAAGGATGGTTCCCTTCCAGAATTGTGCAATTTTCTAGTTGAGCATTTCAGCGAGAAAAATGACTAAGTCTGAAGTGATAGCCTGTGGATGGGAGGCAAACAAGTTGACCAACACAAGTTGGTAAGCCACTGAAATTCAATTGAAGCCTATGTACTTGGATAGTGCAAGACATTTTTCTAAGGATGGTTGGTAGGGAGGCTCCAAAACGAAGCTAAGGCAAAATTTTGGAGGGTGGTTGTAGCCACTACAACACTACCCAATCCTTACTTCCCGTGAATAACAAATGGAGAACACATCGGTTTCAAATTTTGGTAGAACCTTAATAATATCACTTCCAAACTAACAAAAGTAGTTCATGATAATTGGATGTGATGAGAAATCAAGCATTCATTGATAAGTGACTGATTGCTCTAGAAAATATCTAACAATGCAAAGAAATATTTCTCAACAATATTTTTGTCTTATAACTTCCAAAAATACATGATAGAAGGATATTATTTGTAGAAACAGGATTACAACTACAAATCTTTCTATCAGCGAAAGAGAAGTTTAGGATCAGAAGATAAGTTAAGATGGCTTTAGTATGATAGTTTTCCAGCTCCTTTTCAAGCTCTACAATAGACTTATTGGGGACCTAGTTTCTTCCATAGCCATGATGTCCTCCATAAATCATGGAACCAACCTCTCAGACCTTGATAACAGAGCATTTAGGTTCTCAAAAACTTATGAATTTTATGCACATTCCCAAGGCCTTAACTTGTGATTAGTTCTTGCAATTATGCCCATATTTTGGATTATTTTCCTTCTAGGAACTTAGTCCTTGGTATGCCTTACTTTAGTGTAGTCTTTTGATGTGATGAAGCCTTACTTTAGTAATCTTCTTTAATTTTTAAGACCTGTAACATAGTTTGTTTTTGTTTTCTATTTTTCCTTTGCAATAATAGTTTGTGAATGTGCCCTCATAGTTCAATACTCCATGTTGACTTATCTCTTAAGAGGGAGGAAGCCATGGAGACTTGTCAACAAACTACTTAGTGATTTCTTTCTCTCTTACTTGGGCTTGTCCTTACCTATGCTCTGATAGCATGTTAATTTTAGTTAACGTGTTCTTTGCTTAGGACAATTACCTCAATGTTCCATACTATCCCAATTAACAATTCCATTTTATTTCCATTAGAAATTACATAAACCATTATCACATTGACATTAACTGTATAAAGAACAATAAACAAATGCAAAATACAAGCCAAGACAAGAGAACATGGGAATTTGGCTCAAGTTAGGGAAAAAACCCAAGATGGGGAAAATGCTTGATCAATCCTTCTTATTATCAAATATTGAATGTTCAATAGAGAAAGAATATATAATAGAGTACAATAGATGATCCAATACCATTTTCCTTAGTCAAATAGATTATTCAATCAAAATCTGCAATTATGCTCTCAACCAAAAATAGTGAAACAACCTTGAACAAAAGGTCAACAGTGCTTAACACAATAGTAAGAGTGTCCTCCTTGAGCTCAGTCAAGGTCAAGAAAATTCGACCTCCTTGTAGATTAACCAACTAAAAAAATAATCATCAAAGGAGCAGTCAATCTCACTCTACGAGAAATTCTGTTATGCGATCAAATAATCAACACAAGCCTGTGGTCAATGCAGGTCAACCCACCCAAAAAATATCAAATTTTGTGCCAACAAATGCATCTTGTTGAAACAAATATAAACCCACAAAAAACGCAATCAAATGAGGTCAAATAGAGAGTCAACTCTATGGTCAAGTTGAGATCAAACCCTGCAGTCAATGCAGGTTAAACTTCACCAAAAGCCTAGGTTCCTATGCTAGAATGTGTGACCTGCCCAAACAGAGATATCTCCACAAAAATCGCAGAAAATAAGTGCCAAAGAAGCCTCGGTAAAAGTTGGTCAAAGGTAACTGTAGAAAAGTCAATGCAGAAGAACAAAGATACCCAGTCCACCCTTTGCACATGTGAGAAGAATCTATTACCTCAGATGTGAACAAACCAATCAGAAGAGAGAGAATGTGTTGCCGTGGTGAGGTGCCAAAATGAGGAGGACATACATTATATTTATAGTGGTCGATGTGGGGTGAAAATACATGTCATTTCGTCCATCGGCCAACCTGAAAAGGAAGCATTTGGAAGTAGACAAAAAATCCAAAATTCCCAATGATGAATGATTTCATCAAGAGCTCTTCAAGGATAAAGAGTGTCATCAAAAGAGGAACTATTAAATGAGGGAATTGATCCCTAGTTTCCAACTTTAACAACTACAATTGGTCGACATAGGCTGAGACTTCCCTTGAACGCATAACAAAATGATACAATTGTGACTTGGAAACATGACTAATGAGCACCACGTGATATCATGCAACAACATAAGAGGCAATGAAGCAAGCTCCATCATGACTAAAAGAGTAAGTAGCTAGAGGAGTAGACAGACTTATATGTATGGTACAACTCCAAGGCAAGATAAAACCTAGTTGTGAGATAATGACTCAGAGAGGTGTCATGTCCAAGGGCAACATGGATGATAATGCCATTTTGAGTAATAAGACAAATAATTGATTCCCCTTCGCTTTTCTCTTTTTAGTCTCCTTCACAGTTTAATGAGCATGAAAGAGGAGACAAGTACGCTTAATATTTTTTTTCGTTAAGTTTTAGTGAGCATGAAAAAACGATAAAATGATACTTTGTTCCTTTCAAGGTTTAATGATCATAAGAAGGACACAAAGGAAGCTCATCTTAGAGGAACGAGTGGTATAAAGGGTAGAAACTAGTTATGAGGTAATGAAACCTCCCTAAGCATAAGGAGGTAAAGAGGCTAGCAAATAAATCCACTCATCGTTGTGGCTCCTCGAGGAAGGGGTAGGAACACCAAGTGAAATCAAGCAAAATCCAAGTAGAGTGGTAGAGGAATGCAAGGTTGATCACGAGCCTAAGCCCAACCGCATGAATTTGTTGCCCTCTTTCATTCAACTACTCCCCCTGACATTCGTGAAGAAATTTGTCATCTTAAAACTCTCACAACCAATGACCACTAGGCATATTTGAACTATGAGATTTTGGAGGAAGAAGCAAATTGCATTCCAAACCCTGGCTATAGTAGGGGAAGAAGGAGCCAGTGCCTAAAATCCAACACCCTCCATTGTCAGGGGAAAACTCTTTTGGCTAGAGTATTGAAAGAGGAGCATGAGATTGGAATGACATAATTTCTTTGTTGAACAAGATCAAGCGAGTGAAGTGATATCAGTAGTCATGTTTGGCTATCTTGGATGCTCATCTGGATCACCTAGAGAGTCATATTCAATGTGACATTAAGCCCTCTCCTCCAATTGGTACCAATGCACAAGATCCTACTCTAATGATTTGTTCTGATTCTTGACCTCATGATATATCTCTTTACAGTTATATTGATTCCATGTGTAACTCGGTTTCATATTGTTCTTGTATTTTTCTGCATCAATTACTTTATTTTGATATACTTATTCTTAAATTGTTAATCAATCTGATTTCCCTTATGACAAATTGAGACCAATAATAATATAAATTATTATATTTGATATAATAATTTTAACATTTTAAAATAATACAAAATTAACTTTTATATATATAACCCAAAAAACCTCTAACAAACAAATTTTTTTTGGATTATTGCTGAGCTCGGAGGCAAAACCTAGTTTTCGTTTGCATTGCGCCCCTGGCCGCAGTCCATCTTTGGCCTTCCATGTTGCAATAGAGGATCTCTCAGTCAAATTATTGGTAAAACCTGCTTCGGCCTTCCACGCTGCAACAGAGGATCTCTTAGTCGAAATTTTGAAAAAACCTGCCTGCTTGATAGATCAGAGAGCCTGGGCTTTCGGGAGCAAGCCAGCGCAGTCCTGCAGATGTAGAATTGCAGAGACTCTCCCATGGAATCCAGCAGGGGCCCTGCCCCTCCTCTCAACCCACCTCCAGAGATCTCCGCATTCAAAGCATTGATTTCCGCAAGCTCGAAGCGCCCTCCCACGGCTAGCCAGCAAAATTTTGTCAAGAAACTAGATTCGATCCCTACGGTTGCCCTTCCTGAAGAAGAAACATGTCAGGCTGCTCTGAACCTCGCTGAGAGAGGGTTAATAGGCCATTTTACGGGCCTCTGGCCTTCCCCAAAATCGGTTGAGGACTGAACCCAACTAAATTGGTCCCCATTGATTAAAAACGGAGTCAAGAGCTATTTTGTGGGCAAAGGGTTCTTCGTATTTGTCTTTGAGAACCCGGATGATAGAAGTCTCATCTTTAGAAATGGCCCTTATTTCATGGGACCACAAGGCCTATATCTAAACAAATGGTCTCCCGACTTTGATCCTGGTCAGGACGTCCCCTCCGTTGTCCCGGTGTGGGTGCGACTTCCCCATTTGCCCCTCCATTGCTGGAATCAAAAAACCTTCCAGATCATTGGTAATGCGCTCGGAAAATACATAGATCAGGCAGCTAGGAAAGATCAGTACTCATGCGCCCGAATCTATGTAGAGGTTGACCTAGAAGAGGGTTTGCCTGAAGCAATAAAGCTCACTGTTGCTGGGTGGACACACATCCAGGAACTGGATTATGAACAGCTCCCTTTCAAATGCAAACACTGCCATGGTCACGGCCATTTTGCAAAGCACTGCAAGAAAAAAGCAGAGGATCAAACAGACAAAATAAACGAGGACCAATGGGCGATAGTCTGAAAGAATGCCCATAAAAAAAAAGGAAATGGAAAAGGGCATACATTTGGAGCTCTAAGCAGTTCCAAGAACAATCAAGAAATGGAGGCAACCCCGAATGACATTGAAAAGCCCAGATCGAACTAACAGGTAAGACACAGGAAAATCAGGAAAATATAGCAGACCCTCCATTAAACAAAACAGGGGAAGAAGCAATACAGGTTGAGGCCTTGCAAGGTAGCCCCTCCAACCCATCTTATGCTGAAGTAACAAGGAAAAAACCAATAGATAGCTCAGGATCTTCAGAGGATGAAGCCTTTGAGCGCCCCTCCAGAAAAGCAGGAAGGAAATCCTGCAAAGAAATAAGGGAAGAGGAGGCTGAGAGACTCAAAGTCCAAGGTAGTTAACCCACCATAGAAATGTCTATTGGAAGAAACACCAAACCAAGGCCTTCAAAGGGAGGTCCTATTCCTCCTCTCGAGTAGATCATGAAGCTCGCCTCTTGGAACTGCAGAGGATTGGGGAACGCCTCCAAAGCTGAAGCAGTCATGGACCTCCTGAAAATAGAACCTACAGACATCCTCATGCTCCAAGAGACGAAGATAGAAGGCTGAATGCTTTTATACATCAGCAAGACAAAGTGGAAGAAAAGTTTAGGGAAAGCAGTAAGTTCAAGGGGCTCTTCCAGAGGGCTGGCAACTCTCTGGGCAGAAGATTCATTTTCGCTCAAAAAATCTCATGAAACTTAGCACTGGATATTCACGAAGCTGACACAATGTGCAAGTAAGTTGGCTATCTCTCTATTTAATCTTTATGTTCCTGTCACTTATTCTGAAAAACGAGAATGTTGGACCTCCCTCTCAGCATTTTTAGACCAGCATACTCCAAGCAACATAATCCTAGCAGGTGATCTTAATATAGTTCTGAAATCAAAAGAGAAAAGGGGCGGCTCCAACAACAGAGATCCTATGCTGGCCTTTGTGGAAGAACCAGCGCAGCAATGGGATCTATTAGACTTCATTCCCATTCGTGGCCTATATACCTGGTCCAACAACAGATCTGGGCCAGAGCATATCTTTGCTCGATTGGATCGATTTCTGGTCCAAGTTTCCCTTATTATGGATAAAAAGATAATCAAAACAAAAATTCTACCCAAGCTGACCTCTGACCACAAGCCGATCCAGCTGCTCCTTGAAGACGAAGAAGATCTATGTCCTCTACCATTCCGCTTCAGCCCTTTATGGATTGAGAGAGAAGGTTTTTTTGAAACAGTTAAAGAAGCCTGGGCCAAGTCATTCTCAAGGTCCTCAAGCTTTGTGTGGGAACAAAAATTGAAAGCCACAAAACAAGCTCTAAAGGAGTGGATAAGGAAACCAATCCCTACTCCAACCAGCATAAGGAAAGAGGCAGTATACACTTTGGAGACTCTACAAACGGAAATGGAAAGTAAAGAGATCACAGCTGAAATTCTGGAACAAGAAATAAAGGCCCAAGCTTCTACATATTGATCATTCCGAAAAGAAGAAGAATATTGGCGAATCAAATCCAGGAGTCTGTGGCTAAAAGCAGGGGATCAGAACACCTCCTTCTTCCACAGACAATATAGAGCCCGACTGTCCAGGAACCACATCTCAGAAATAAGGACAACAGAGGGCCATGTCAGCAAAGGCTTCACCCAAGTTAAACCTGTTGCGGACAGCCACTTTAAAAATCTTTTTAGCGAAGGAACTCAGGCATCCGAGGGGGAAACAGCAGAATTCCTCTCGAATATCCCTCATCTAATCAGTCCAGAAGACAATGTTGCCCTCACCAGAGAAGTAACAGAGGAGGAAATCATAAATATTATTTGGTCCATGGAATCAGATAAGGCACCGGGCCCAGACGGATTCACGATACATTTCTATAAAGCCTATTGGAATATCATCAAAAGAGATGTTCAAAAAATGATAAAGGGGTTCATGAGAAAAGCTAAGATTGGTGGAGGAACCAACTCTACTTATTTAGCATTAATTCCTAAAGAATCCAATCCAGAAACATTTGCCAGATTCAGACCCATATCTCTGTGTAATGCATCCTATAAAATACTGGCAAAATTGTTAGCAAGCAGGATCAAGCCTCTGCTCAAGAAGTTGATCTCTAGTCCTCAAGGCAGCTTCATGGAAGGCAGGCACATTCTCGACAATGTCATTCAAGTCCAAGAGACAATCCACTCTAGCATCAAGCATAATGAGAAAGGTATGTTGATTAAATTAGATATGGCAAACGCGTTTGATAGAGTCAATCGTTCTTTTCTCATCAAGGTTCTCTCCTTCAGCTTCTCGCCCCATTTTGTCCAGCTTATTAATGCCTATATGAATAACCCTTGGATCGCTCCCTTGGTCAATGGTCATCCTTCTAATTTCTTCCAAGCCCGGAGAGGCATCAAGCAGGGATGCCCCCTCTCCCCTTTCCTGTACATTCTAATGGCAGATTCTCTAAGTATAAAACTCACAGCTGAAAGAATTGTTGGCTCTCTCCCTAGTCTCAAATCCTCCTCAGATGTTGTTCCCCTGAACCATGCTCTCTTTGCTGACGACTCACTTCTCCTCGAAGGTGCGTCTCCCAGAATTGCCAAAGTCTTCGATTCAGCCTTGAAAAGCTATTGCAGAGTCTTAGGTGCTCTTATCAATGAGAGAAAGAGCGAAATTTACAGTTGGAGCACACGTCAACTAGAACTCAACAACATCTCAAATGTTCTGGGATTTAGAGGTCATGCCAGTTGGGATCGTATTAAATATCTCGGCCTTCCAATTATAAATGGTGTCAATAGAAGGTCGCTCTACTCAGACATCATATGTAAAATCAAAACAAAGATAGCAGCAATGGGAGGCTATTGGTTAACCAAAGGAGGAAAAACCATTTTAATTAAGACTCAGCTGTCGGCGCTCCCAATCTACCAAGCTGCGTTTTTACTGGCCCCCAGGAATGTCACGAAGCAAATCTCAAAACTATTACGGGATTTTTTATGGCAAGGCAGGAGAGGTAATGAAAACAAGACGCATTTAGCAAGCTGGGACCTAGTCAGACGGCCGATAGCAGAGGGGGGACTTCAAATCCGAGATCCCTCCCTTGTAAATCTGGTGATGGGTGGAAAACTTCTTTGGAAAATGGCCCACGAACCCAATCATTCGACCAGCATCACGCTCCTGTCTAAATATGCCCGAAATTCGACCTACAGAAATGTGCAATTCGACTCTATCAACAGCATGCAAGTATGGAAGCTCTGTTGCAAAAGCAGCAAATTCTTTAATCAATCCCTGTACAAAGTGCTGAGCAATGGTAAGCGCATCAACATGTGGCAGGACAGAATAATGGGGAGTGATCCATTGGAGGGGAATGAAAACATAGCCGACATCAGAGAGTGGCTATTACGCGTAGGTAAAATCAGACTCTACGACGTTTCGATTTGGGACAGCCGGGGAGAATGGGCCGGTTGGGATCTTAATGGCATCCCAGATTGGCTAATGCCTCAAAAAATCCTCCTTGTCGAATTGTTGGAAGGATCCACTCCTGAACATTGCCAAATGAGAGACAGTTGGGCTTGGGGACTGTCAGGAACCTACACCACAGTAGCAGGATATAAAGCACTCTAGAATTCAAGGAACAGCAGTCACTCTTCGGTCTTCTGGAAGTTAGTCTGGGACAATCTAACCCTTCCTAAAGTGA
Organism: Pinus taeda; assembly: GCA_000404065.3. Taxonomy (NCBI): domain Eukaryota; kingdom Viridiplantae; phylum Streptophyta; class Pinopsida; order Pinales; family Pinaceae; genus Pinus; species Pinus taeda. The sequence continues at coordinate 273,757 of APFE031079651.1, read as the reverse complement.
ACTTCTTTTTCTGGACGTTGGTGCATAACAAACTACTCACTGGAGACAATCTAGAGAAAAGGAATATTGCAGGAGCTCATAGGTGCGAGCTATGCAGAAGCTACCCTGAAACAGCCCAACATTTATTTCTGGAGTGCAAATTTTCTAAGGAAGCATGGGGGCTCACTCTTTTGGACCTGCAGATTCCAGCCTTCCCCCAGAACACTGTTGCTGAACTATTTGCCTCCTGGAACAATATCTACCCTCATAGCATCCCCACCAAATCCTTCTGGAAAAAAATTTAGACAGCAATCCCCAAATTCGTTTGCTAGCAGATATGGTTGGCTCATAATTATCAAATTTTCAATGGAAATAGACACTCCCCTCTTCAGGTTGCAGCTAAAGCTAAAGCATTCCTCTTGGAAGCAGCCCAACAACAATTTTTCAAAGAAGATCCTTTGCTCCTTCCTGAAGAAAGGAGATGGCTTCGCCGACTTGAGCCTTCTCCTCGTAAGCTTCTCCTCGCCCCTCAAACAGTAAATCCAGAGTGGAGAATAATAGATTCAGAGGAAAGTTTCATAAATTGATGGAGATCCAAAAAACTCACCACAATCTTCTTCGACGGAGCCTCCAAAGGAAACCCCGGGAACACTGGTGCTGGAGGGGTCATTTACTCTTCGGATGGTACTTCAAGAGACTGCTTCTACTAGGGGTCTAGGCCAGAAATCCAACAACGAGGCAGAGATCTTCGGACTCCTCAAAGCTTGTCTAATAGCAAGAGAAAAGGGAGTTAAAGACCTCCAAGCCTTTGGTGATTCAGAGATTCTAATAAAAAAATTAAATTTTGAGGACCTTTTCAATAATGCTAGCCTCAATAAACTTCTGGGAAGATTGAAAAGAGTCCTCCAAGACTTCATCTCCTATAAGTTCTATCACATTCTTAGAAATCTGAATGGTGAAGCGGATCAAATGGCGAACAAAGGATGTCCTCTCAAGAAAGGGCAGCTATTTATCAATGACGATAACTACTTCCAAATTCCTTGAAAAGGTTGTATCTCATAAGTTGAATATGTTGGCTGCTTTCTTTGTAAATGGGGCTGCCTCGGCAAAGACCCCTCCCATCTTATTCAAATAAATAAAATTCATACACGTTACAGTTAAAAAAAAAACCTCTAGCAAACAAACAAAAATATAATTTAAAAACCCACCATTATATAATTTGAAAAATCTTTTTTTTACAGTGTTATTTTAAAAGCTTTAAGTCTAACATACACATTCTTCATATTATTGGTTAAATCTATTGAACGATGATAAAGCAGATTCATAAAGTTTATAAAAATAAAATTATACTTATTCTCTTATTCAATGGGAATTTAATTGAACTTTATTATTTTATAATGTATGTAGGTGTATAATATATTTTAAAATTTATTTAGTGTGGTTAAGAGTTTGACTTTTTCGATCCAATGTATTTAAGAGTTTGACTTTTTCTATCTATTGCATCTAAGGAAACAAGTTAATGGTGGAAGACTCAAAGGCATTTGGCAAGGGTGAAACTCTGCTCTTCTAAGATCACCAATAAATAATTCCAAAGGGTGTGGTTTTCCTTGAATAATGTTGATGAGACAACATTCTCGAATAACAACCAATTAAGATTGTCTTCACTACTCATTTGACAATTAAATTATGACAATTTTTTAGACTATGTAAAAAAAATGATAAATTATTTTAAATGATGTGATTCTTGAATAATGGACGCATACTAATGATTTATGAAAATCCTCTATTAATTAACAATTAAATTAAGATAAATTTATGAAAATCCTCTATTAATTAACAATTAAATTAAGATAAATTATCTCGCTATTTACTTATTTAATAATAGAATTTAACAACACAGTTTAACTAAGAGATGAAATAATTTTGGGGTTAGAATCCGGAAATACAATTTCTAGCAAGATTGTAATTTTTCATTGTTTGAAATGCACTTTTGAATGCATAAATTCAGCACGGCTAAAAACTCTTGAGACACTAGAACTTTGCAAATTAAACTATTTAGGCTTATGATTCTTAAAAATATCTACCAAATTTTAGACAAAATTATTCATAAAAAATTATGGTTCTTTTATAGTTCATCAACTGATACTCATAACGAACCACACTTATACTCATAACGAACCACACTTGTTGATTCCAAACACATTGGCCAAAAAAATCTCTTATGACTTTGCGTAACCTCTACCAAATTTTTAAAAATATCTATCAAATTTTTGACAAAATCACCGACAAAAATATTAAAAAAAAAAAAAAATATTCCATTTATTATTACACCGAAGCTATATTCTTTACGGGATTGGAGCGAGCGTACACTATTCAACCCAGCCAATTCCCGCTCTCCCCGCCCTCTATTTTCGTCGTACTCTGTCCGGTCAAAATCCAAAATCCAACACGTGGAAATGTCGGTACAGGGTTCAAGTCACGGATGTTCGTCCCATACCATACGTCAGTAACATCTGACGCTGTATTGTACTCCGGGGCAAACTACAGCACAACCTCAACGGAGCAGTCCCGACAGAGACATCATTCCCCATCGAGCCAAACGCATCTCCCTCTCGCACTCTCAGATGCCCCTCGATCTCCCCGAGGTGGATGAAACCCACTCGACCCACAAAATGAGATTGCAGTAGCCCAAGCAAATGACTATGGAGATCATAGCATTCACTCCCTGAACCTACAGTTTTTACCATAAATGTCCCTCGGAATTTTGTGCTTCGATGGCAAGTCTGCACTTCCCTGAGAATCGAACGCAGGCTTTCTGCTTTCCATTTTGCTTACTTGCTGCAGCTACGCCTGTCTGATTCTCCGCAGTTCATTATTTCAGGCGAACTTCCCCGTGGAGGAGTTTTTGCCGGATGAGTACAGATAGGGACTTCGCCATGGACAAGTTTTTGCCTGATGAGTACATGCCGGGACCCGGCCCAGAGATTCGAACCGTGGATCTCAATGTCACACCCATTCAGAGGCGATTAGAAAATAACACGGGAAATATCCCCGGCATTGTGCTCGAAGGTGTGTTCTTCGTAATGCAGACAGGCACGTGTCGCTCTCTCTTGCTAGATGTTTTGTAAATAAATGTGGGAAATGTAAAGAGTTAAAACGTGGCCTTGGTTACCCCGTCCCCATTCCGCAATTGTAGGTTGCTTTAGTGACTGATGTACAGTAGCATGTCATCCAATTGTAAGCCAAAGGGGGAGCATAGATATCAGTGTACCGGTGGGCCTTCCAGTTCCGTTGCCAGTTAACCAAGCAAATGAAAACAAACTAATATTGGTTTGAAGAAGCGCACTCGCTAATGAAGGTCCGTGTCGTACTGGACGGGTGTGGAACCAGAATATGCCACATTGTTTTCAACTACGATCATCTTCTCTATCAATGTTGTTTAGAGTTTGGTTTAATTGATTTTTTATTTATTAATTTTCACCTAATACCATTAGATGGAGAAGAAACATAAGCAGATGATTGGACTTCTTAAAGGTGTTTGGTTTGTTGGTATGATCTACATTTCATACCTATGCTTCCATAATCTAACAACTTGATAAAAGTGAGACATCCTATTCGGTAGGTATCTTGTTGGGTAAACAATGATTGAGGTCCACATCAATATGAACAAAGGTGACAAGGCCTTGTGAAATACAATCTCCATCTATTATAACAAAGTATCCTAGGGAGTTTCCAATAACCTCAAGTAAATATCAAATACCTCAAGTGAAGAGGAAGAATTGGAAGACTTACACAAACTCGAGTTCTTGGGACAATGATGGAAGTTGGTCAAATTTTAGGATCCATGGTTGAAAGGAGAGGCTTAATGCTCTACCCCAAAACTATGGTCCTTCAATGAACACATTTGGAAGATCCTCTATAGTTTTAAAAATTGCAATTTGTAAAACCCTTGGAGTAGAGGAGTAGCTCATAGTTCGTTGTCTTGGTTGATTCAACCACCCACAAAGTGCTAACACAAATTTCCAAATCCTAATGAAATGTTAATGACCCATTATTCATTGCATCCTTGAAGGAATAGGGTTGGGAAGTGGAGGGTCCATCGGCACCTGTGGCTCATCCAAAAGGATTAAGAGAAAATGCATTATAGCATCCTTGATAATGACATAATATGCTATACGAAAACCTTCGATGAATTTACATCCCATATGTAGAAACCTCTAATGGTTTAGTGGGATACACTCCTTCACTTGCATTGGAGAGTTTGGCAAACCTTGTGCAACATTTAGCAGTGGTCTTTGTTTGTGGCGAGAAGAACTTCCCAAATATTTTATTCCTTTCGTGTACCTTTGCACTTTTAGAGACAATTGCTACTTTAAACTTGTTTAACATCCCAAAAACAAAAAAGTGGTGAGACATCAATTTGATGGGTCTAGCTAGGCTTCCATCCCCATTTGCTGCAACGCTTTTTCAATGGGATCATTATGTCAATAAATGACAACTAAGAAAGAACCAGCTCTGCAAAGGGCTTGGGTTCCTTTGCTTGGGTATAGGCTCGATGCGTCCAGAATCTCATTGGCTGTGTGTGGATCCCTAGTCCTTTGGTAAAAATATGTCAAAGGTTTCCAACTCTAACGACAAAAGTGGAAAGATCATCGAATGGGCCCCCTCGATTTACCTGTTAAACACCATCTTCAACGCGCTATACTCAACATGAATTGACATTATCTTTGATCTCAGAGGATGCATTTATAGTTGATAGGGCATTGTGAGTCTCTCTGATGAATCTCGATTCATCTCAAATAAGAGATATGGTAGAATGTTAAATGAAGAAAGCTTTGGCCTACAGATTTAATGGAGGATGGTCATCAATATATGCGTTCAACCATTGGATTAAAGATAACTACGATTATGATCCAGAAGTTCATTTATTCTTACGAAAAAGAGAATTGGTAAAAAGAAGAACTTTATTTTCTAAAATGAATATAACTCTTCCTTGCCCATGGATGCCTAACAGTACTCTGTAAACGATTTCCATCACTTCCAACACGCGGTTTAGTTCAGAATCCCAAAAATTTCCTCATGCAATTTTGTTAGTATAAGGTTTTACTTAGAGCTACTTGGAGATTTTATTTTCTTCCATGGTAGTGAAGATAAAGAGGGCCTATACTCTTTTTTTTCAAAAAGAGGGCATATGTTTTGACCTTTTCTACCCATAAACCTCCCAGGGATTATATGTTTTTTTCCAGTGATTTTTATTAATATTTTATTGTTTTTCTCCCTTATTCCATTATCTACTTTAGGGAAAGTTTGGAGAATTCATTTTTTTTCCATGATACCGAAGATAAAGAGGATGTATTCTCTTTTTCTTAAAGAGGCATATGTTTTTGACCTATTCTTACCCTTCACCTCTCGAGGATTATATGTTTTTTTCCTTTGGATCCTTATGAATAGCGTATTGTTTCTCCTCCTTATTTCACCAACTATTTTAGGGAAAGTTCTTATTAATATGCTTATGTTAGATGTTTTTATTGTGCCATCATATGGTTGTTTTTTGTGAGGTTATTATTGGTTTTATGACAAATTTGGGCCCATAAAAGTTGTTCAATAATGGCTAGATGCAATTTAGTGCACTAACATATTCATTTGTCTAGAAGGACGGAGGTCACGCACAAATATGCATCATAGGTTTCCACGTGTCTAAAGTGTCTGATGTTAAATACTTAGCTAAGGGAGTATTCTTTACTAGTTTGTTATTGTCATTTATTTTAAAACATCAAAGCTAACATCATTTAAATGAATTTGAAGTACATATAGATCATCTAGATATAATAACAATGCATACGCATAAGCATAATGATTCTCCATTATGTTAGCAGCATGATTGGTATTATTTAACTATAATGTGGAACTCAAAGCAAAGTGATTAATATTACTTAACTCCAATGTAGAACTCAACACAAAGTGCTTGACTCTCAAACAACTTTAAGAAACTCACAAGACCATAATCAAGAACTCTCTCTTTCTATAGCTCTCTAATTAATATATATAAATATATATATATATATATATATATAAGGTGATTGGACTAGTTATGAAATATTCTATTAAATCTACTAGTTGTAACCCACACATACAAGAGAGTAGAAAAGGATATGTTCTTTAAAGACATTTGTATAAGATTAGGGAAACTAGTTGCAAGGGGCATATATATATATATATATATATATAAGGTGATTGGACTAGTTATGAAATATTCTATTAAATCTACTAGTTGTAACCCACACATACAAGAGAGTAGAAAAGGATATGTTCTTTAAAGACATTTGTATAAGATTAGGGAAACTAGTTGCAAGGGGCATATAATATGACTACTTGACCTCTTCATATTCAGACTTCTATGGTATTATTTTTTGGGTATGCCTTATATTCTTTGAACAAGTAATGGTGATCATATGGGACCACAACATTCCTCCTTACCAAGGGGTTCAGCGTTGAAGCCCCCAATTCTTTTTTGGGAGAGCGACTATTTTTTATTTGTTTTTGGGTTGTTTTTGGTGTTTTTCAGAAAATAGTTTTTTGGCCCATTGTAATGTAATTCTAGGAATCTATTTTGAGATAATAAATTAAGGTGTTGAATGTTATGGAACCCTATATATTGTGTTGTAATAGTGGAGTTAATACAACGAGAGTTAGAGGTTTTCCTAGTTAAGGTTTTTGAGGTAAATCTCTAAGTATTATGTGCGATTAAATATTGTTTGTTTTTGTATTTCATAAATAATCTTTTTGTGTGTCAAATTAAACCATACATTATAATTATATGATTTCGTTAACTTTTGATTTGTGCTCTACCTTAGCCATAACAATTCCTGAACACACATTCCAAAATTCCATTCGAGCTATGCTTAATTCGTTTAATATTTTTTTTCTAGTTTTTAACATTTTGCAATTAATTAAGTAGTTAGTTGTGAACGCATTGTAAAATATATAAAAAGGTCTTTGGCAAAATAAATAAAGTGAGAAAATTGTTTTAATATTGTTTTTCTTCTTGTTTTCTATTGTTTTAGGTTTTCATTGCTAGTTCTTGTATGTTTTGTATTAATATAACCATTACCAACAACATAAAATTTAGACATAGTATCTATATAATCAAAATCCACATGCTCTTAGGACTAAGTATAAATCATTCTAGAAAATATTGAATTTCTTCTTCATTATTTGAGAATTTTTCGTATTCATACAACAACTCATAAATGAAAAAAGCAATACATCCAGATTGTTAAACCTTGCAACCTTGAGATTTCTTTGTCTTTCTTATCGTCAAATGATGACAATGTCATTGATTTTGTTGACCTATTTTTAACTTCAAAATATGAGTTGTGAACCATATTGTTACTCTCCTTCTACACATCATATCAGCAAAAATATGGGTAGCTAATCCAACCCCTTAATATGTCACAATCTACCGATCCAAATTGTTGAATGCAATCCATAGATTTGTTGACTCGATATAGTGAAATCATATTTTTCCAACAATAATAAGCATACAAAGCATGGGGAAGATTTTTCTAATTATAATATAGAGGATCATAAATTACATTACATGAAAATTGTTGCACCATATTACCTCTCACCCTTGCATAATGTTGATCGAGAAGGTGGATACCAAATCCTAAAAAACAACAAATAGGCACATCTGTTAAAATGTATTCACTGTTGAAATTTATATATAATCTGTGTACATTTGTAACTAATGAACGTTATTAATTAAATTAGCTCGCGGTATCCCAAAACCAAAAAAAATGTCAATCCCAATGTTTTAATAAAACTTTTTTTCACATTATAAAAGCTTTATTTAAGTTTGGTTTTACCTAAATTAAAAATGGCATTAGATGAGATAGTTTTAATACATGTAACAAAAGCATAAGATAGTAAATTTACTTGCACTATAAAATAAATCAAGTTCAATATTGTTAAAAAAAAACATAAAATACAATATATAGACAAGTTACATACATAAATACATTAAAAATAAAATTATGAAAACATGAATATATATCTAAATGAGGACAATTAAATATACCTAAGTGTATCCATTAGCTATGTGTGGCACTTAATGGGGTGGATTTTTGTTGTTGTTATTAAATGTGTAAATGTCAAGAGTGTATAGTTACAAAATATTAACATAATTTAAATTTAATAATTGTCGAAAAAAATAATATGTTTAGATGTAATTTTTGGCACATAATGTTTAACCATCACTATATAATTCTCGTCTGCTTGACCAAAGAATACTTTAACGAATTTAAAACCAGTTAACATACATCAATGCACTACATTGAATAGATGCGTCCTAAGGGCATCTACTAATGTTAGAATAAATATCAATAAAGATAGGTGGCTTGATAAGATCTGTGATGAGATATCTTCACACATGAACCAAACATTATTCAACAATATGATAGATTATGATATGATATACAGGGAATTAGGGATGAGTCCATGAATCTTAGTTGCACTTCTTGCTAAACTATGCATGTGAATATAGCTTATGTAGACCCTTGATCTCAATAGATATTTTAATCCCTCAATTAAGATTTTAAACCTCAAACAAGCATTTAAAATCTCCATCGAGGTAAAATTTCAACCAAGGACTTAAAACCTCCATTGAGTAAAAAGTTGATCAAGAATTTTAAACAAAAATAACTATATATGTTAAGAAGACATTAATCAAAGGTTTTAAAATACCTAGATAAATAACTTTTAAATCTCTTTATCAAGGAATTTTAAAACCCTTTATCAAGGGCTTGGAAATAAAATATTTCTACCCTTTATCAAGGGCTTGAAATAAAATATTTCTGTATTTTTTTATAGGTTTGTGTGTGATCCAAAATGGATCCAGTTTTGCCTTGGTATCTAAGTCTTCAAATTCAAATGAAAGTGGGATCAAGTCAAAGTGCTCGTCAATACGATTCTAACGGTGCAAATAGCGCGTAAATCCGAGTTCGGATGAAGAAGTTAGAGCCAAAAACAATCAAAGTTTTCGGAAAATTAGGGCAAAAAAGTCAAAAAGTCAAAGCTCAAAATCAACGGTCAACGGTCAATAGGGTGATGTCAGCAGGACACATTTCATCTCGAGAATACACCACTTGTCCTAGATGAGATCAGCAGAGGAGGTGACGTGTCACGATATGACTAGTTGATATGGGCTAATCCAATGTTGACACGTGGCAACCCGGATTTTGCCCAATGTGTCCTTATTTCCAAAATTTTGGGGATCAAGGGGGATCGAACCCCTAACCTCCCGGAATGGCTAAGTTTTCACCAGAGGACCACACTGGACGAGCTAAGTTGGGACTTGTTAAGATTTGAGATAAGTTTATATTTAAGGTTGACGAGTTTTGAGTCACTAGAAAAAGCGCCGACGGCCTAGGTCAACCCCACAGTTGCCAAAACCCTTAGTTCATTATGTATTATCCCACATTCACCGTAATACCAAGCCAAACATGGTATATAATGCCATATGTTCGATGTATAAACCAATGGAGCGGAGTGATATAGTTGAAACCTTATCAAAAAGTGTGAATATCTATGTATATCAAATATAAAATGGCGGGAGTGTCGAGCGGGGATTTCAACCCGCCGACCTCCAACCTTATATATGCAAATGCCTTCACACACATCCGCTAACCAACATGTTAAGGGTCGGACTTGGTTACCCAAGCCACCATAATTTTTATTAAACAGTTGCAGCTGTCGAACCCGCCATACCACCAACACGCAGACCGAGGCAGTTTTGTTCAGGCTGAGGTGGTTTTTGTTAGTAGAGAGTGGTTTTGTGGGGACAGAGGCGGTTTTGGATCATTCCACGGGGTCTAGAGGTCACAATGGCCAAATATAGTCAATTTTATATTCGTTTGACTCAAAATTTCGAGTTGAACATAATGGTGAGGTCCATTTTCTCATTTGAGTCTTTGTTTTTGAGCTCATACCTATAACAGCATTTTGAAGACAAAATAAAGTAATCAACACTAGAAGCTAAAGGACCAGGAAGTCTCATGAACTCCTTTATTAAATTTTGTTGTTTCGATGTGTTTGAATGTGTTTTCAATTTGTTTATGTGTTTATGTTATTTGCAACCTTTTCGATCCGTTACGTTAATTAACATAAGCAACTTCACATAAAGTCTATAATACCTTTTTCATTAAGGGATCAAGTGGTATCAAAGCAGCAAGGTTTTTAAGAAGAACAAATATGAGGGCACTTCATCACCTAAAGATCAAGAAGATAAGGGAAAGGGAGAAATGATTCCTCCACCATCTCCTCCATCATAGTCATCATCATCCTTTTCTTCTCATAAATCTAGTCCTTCTAAGAAGAAAAATAAGAAATCCTCTTTGATCAAATTAGATGTAAAATTTGATTTGCCACTTTATGATGGAGAACTTAACGCTGAAAAACTTGGTAATTAAGACAAATTGAAGTGTATTACAGGGTGCAGAAAGTTGTTTCAAAAAGGAAGAAGATCCAGCTTCCTATCCTTCGACTTGGAGGAACCACACTTGTATGGTGGGAAGGCAAGACACAAGCAGATCTCCAAAAGCATGGTAAAATCATTTTAACTTGGAATGAATTTGTTTCTACTATTAAAAAGCAATTTTATCCTTTGGCTTATATGCAACAAGCAAGGATGAGTTGGGAAACACTACGTCAATTAAAAGGTCAAAGTGTTCAAAGTTATACTCAGGAATTCCATAAGAGAGCTTTAACATTAGGCATATCATTGGAATCACCAGAGACATTGTTGAAATACATAGGTTGTCTTCATAGTTATTTGAGGCATACCATACTTATGTTTAATCCAACTAGCTTAGATGATGTATCAGTCCAAGCAACACATCTAGAAGCTAGAGGTAAAAATGTAACCCGAGATGTTGGAAAATCATCCAAACCTATTGAAAGCAAGAATAAAGGCAAGAAGAAACTTAAATGGAAGGAGAACAAAACAAACACTATGAAGAAAGATAAACCTTCATGCACTCATTATAAGAAGGAAGTTCACAATGAGCACACTGTTGGTCATTGCATCTGGAATTGAAACCTAAGAATTTTGGGAGTAAAGAGTGGAAGAATTTTGCTATTATTCAAAAGGACTTTGGAACAGATTCAGGTGACGAGACAACGGTTACAGCTACAAGTATAAAAGGTAAAGATTCTAAAGAATCTACAAGTACTTCTTTGCATTCTTTTGATAATGATAATGATGAGAGGAAAAGAAATGAGCTATTTCACATTAGAGTCATTTCCAAGCATACTAAAATTGATGCTTTATTTCATAGTGGGTCACAAGTTAATTTGATTTACGAAGCAATTGTAAAGAAGTTGGGTCTAGAAACAAAACCTCATAAAAAGCCATATCCATTAGGTTAGTGTGCGATAAAGCTAAGCTACAAGTTAGGAAACAATGTAAACTTCGTTTTGCTATTGGGTCAAAGTTTGTAGATGAGGTTGAGTTAGACATAGTCCCATTGGACATATGTGGAATTGTATTAGGAAGTCCATACTTGTACAATAGTAATGTTATCTTCTATCAAACCAAAAATAAGGATCAACGTACTAAGGATGGAATTGAATATATTGTAAGGGCTCATAAACTCAAAGATAATTTCTCTCTCATAAATTCAGGACAGATGAAAAGAATTGTAAATTCAAGTAAACAATTTTTACTTATGATTGTGAAAGCAAAGGATATTGATAAATCTGATGCTTTCCAAGGCTGTAATCCTAAACATAAAGCAAATCTAGTTAAGTTTGTTTCCGATTATGATATTCTATTTCAAGATCCTAAAGGGCTTCCACCCAAGTGAGAGATAGAACATGAGATTTATTTGCAGCAAGATGCTCCACTACCTAACATTGGAATGTACAAGTTATCAGCTCTAGAGAATGCAGAGATAAAGAAGCAAGTATAGGAGTTGCTCGATCAAAGGTTTATTCGACCAAGCAAATCACCGTGTGGATCACCTATTGTGTTAGTGCAAAATAAAGACGGTTCGTGGAGAATGTGCATTGATTTTAAAGCATTAAATAAAATCACAATAAATAATTGTTATCCTCTCCCTCGTACTGATGATTTGTTAGATCAGTTAAAAGATGTAGTTTACTTCTCTAAATTGGACTTGCGAAGCAGCTACCATCAGATCAAAGATGTAGAACAAGATTTATGGAGGACTGCTTTCAAAACAAAGCAAAGACTCTATGAATGGAGGGTTATGCCTTTTGGCTTAACTAATGCTCTGGCTACATTCATGCGATTCATGAATGATGTATGTAAACCATTCATTGATGAATTTGTAATAGTCTATTTAGATGATATTTTTGTTTTTAGTAGAATAGGGGATGAACATGTAAAGCATGTAAAGCAGGTTTTAGATTTTTTGAAAAGAGAAAATATCTATGTGAAAATGTGAAAATGTGAATTTGGCAGAACATCTTTGAATTATTTGGGTTATATTGTAGGGGGTGGTGAATTGAAGATAGATAGCTCTAAGGTCGAAGTCATTGTAAATTGGCCTAAGCCCAATACTGCTACAGAAGTTAGAAGTTTCTTAGGGGCAACACAATTTGGAGAAAGTTTATTGCTAATGTTTCTTTCATTGCAGCTCCTTTACGTGCTTTGACAAGTGTGAAACAGGTGTTTTAGTGGGGAGGAAAATATCATAAAGCCTTCGACACATTGAAAGAAAGGATCAGTACAGCGCCAATACTAGCACTGCCAAATCTTCAGCATCCATTTGAGATCAAGAAAGATGCAAGTGAATATGCCATGGGGGCAGTGTTGATGCAGCACAAAAAGCCTATATGCTTTCATTCTGAGACATTCACATCAGCAATAGCTAACTATCCTACATATGATAAAGAATTATATGCATTAGTTCATAGTGTTAAAAAGTGGAAACATTACATAATGGGTAAAGAAACAATCATACACACTGATCATCAACCACTTCAATATTTACACTCACAAACTAAATTGCAACAATCAAGACACTATCAGTGGATGGGTTTTCTACAACAATTTCATCTTGTTATCAGATATAAGAAGGGAATACTTAATAAGGTTGTAGAAATGTTATCAAGACCAATTATAAATGCATCCACAATACTGAAGCATAATTCAGTAATTCATGAAAGTTACATTGAACAATATGCTCAAGACACAGATTTTAAGGATGTATATGCAACTTTAATTCATGGCAAGAAGGTAGAAGAATTGAATTATTTCATAAAGGACAAACTCTTATATCATTTGGGGAAGTTATGCATTCCACAAAATGAAAGAGTAAAAATAAAAAGAGAAGCACATACTTCTCTCATATCAAGTCATTTTGGTGTAAGTAAAACAGTTGCACAATTACAAAGATTCTGTTATTGGCCACAAATGAATGAGACAGTTTCTAGATATATTAAAGGATGTACTACGTGTGCTACAAGTAAGCCAAGTAATAGAAAATTAGGCTTGTATAGTCCACTTCCAATTCCTTCTCGTCCTTGGGAAAGTGTTTCCATGGATTTTGTTGGGGGATTGCCAAAGTCTAGAAAGAGTCTTGATTATTTGTATGTAGTTGTGGATAGGTTCAGTAAGATGTGTATTTTGAGACCATGTAATAAACAGGTCACATCTGAACAAACTGCAAAGTTGTTCTTTCAAAATGTATGGGTTCATTTTGGGTTACCCACTTCTATTGTATCCGATCGAGATTTTCGATTTGTCGGGAAATTTTGGTGAAGTGTATGGGAGTTAATGGACACAAAGTTAAAAAAGAGCACGTCATTTGATCCGCAAATAGATGGTCAGACAGAAGTGGTCAATAGGACAGTGATACAGTTGCTTCGAGGATATTGCAAGCATCCCAAAATTTGGGATGAGCAATTGTGCTATGTGCAACATGCTTACAACCATGCAAAACATTCTTCTACTCAGAGATATCCTTTTGAGACTTGTTTTGGTTTTATACCAAATTCTCTATTGGATTTTGTCTTTGGTAAAGACATAGCAATTGATGGACACAATGATGTGGACAAAGCAACCAAGTTCATTGAACAAATCCTAGAAATTCACCAAGCAGTACAAGAACAGCCGGAAAGAAGCCAAGTAAAGTATAAAGCGTGGCATGACAAGCATCGTTGAGCATAATTTTCAAGTTTGTGATCAAGTATGGTTGTACATCAACGAAGAAAGACTACAAGGGGAAGGTAAAAAGTTGAAACCAATTAGATATGGTCCTTTCAAAATACTTGACAAAATTGGTGAAAATGCTTTCCACCTAGGTCTACCAGCTTACATGCAGATCTATTCCGTCGTAAATGTTGAAAACTTGCGATTGTATGAACCTTGATTGATTGAAGATCCTGAAGAGCAAGGACAATTACCTTCCATTGAAGATCTTTTGCTTGAGTATCTCAATGAGCTACAAGAGGACACAGTTCTTGACAGGAGGATAAGGACTTCGCGACAAGGAAATGTTGAGTATCTTCGAGTTGGAATCAAAGGTACAAATCCAAGTAAAGCATGATGGATAGAGATAAAAAAAGTGAAGGAACTTTATCCTCACTTACTCGACAACTAAAACCAACTTTTGGTGGTCCAAAAGCTTCCAGTGGGGAGGGGTGATCCAAAATGGATCCAGTTTTTCCTCTGGATCAAAGTCTTAAAATGCAGATGAAAGTGGATCAAGTTGAAGTGATCATTGATACGATTCCAACAGTGAAAACGACACGTAAATACGATTCCGGAAGAAGAAGTTAGAGCCAGTCAAATTTTTCAGAAACTTAGAGCAAAAAAGTCAAAAAGTCAAAGTCAATGGTCAACGATCAATGGTCAATAGGGTGATGTCAGTAGGACATGTGTCGTCCCGGGAATACACCACTTGTCCTGGATGACATCAGCAGAGGATGTGACGTGTCGCGATATGATTAGTTGATATGGGCCAATCTGGTGCTGACATGTGGCAACTCGGATTTTGCCAAATGTGGCCTTATTTCCAAAATTTTGGGGATCAAGGAGGATCAAACCGCTGACCTCCCGGAATGGCTAAGTTTTGGCTGGAGGACCGCACCGGACGAGCTACTTTGGAACTTGTTAAGATTCGAGATAAGTTTATATTTAAGGTTGACGGGTTTTGAGTTGCCGACAAAAGGGCCGACGACCAAGGTCAACCCCACGGCTGCCGGAACCCTTAGTTCATTATGTATTATCCCATATTCACCACAATACTGAGCCAAAAGTGTTATATAATGCCATATGTTCGATGTATAAACCAACAGAGCGGAGTGATATAGCCAAAACCTTATCATATAGTGCGAATATCTATGTATATCCAATATAAAATGGTGGGAGTGTCGGGCGGGGGTTTCAACCCGCCGACCTCGAACCTTATATATGCAAACGCCTTTACACACATCCGCTAACCAACATGTCAAGGGTGGGACTTGGTTGACCAAGCCACCATAATTTTTATTAAACAATTAAAGGTGTCGAACCCGCCATACCACCAGTGCACAAACTAAGGTAGTTTTGTGTAGGCCGAGGTGGTTTTTGTCAGCAGAGAGTGGTTTTGCACGGACAAAGGCAATTTTGAATCATTGCAGGGACTCTGAAGGTCGCAGTGGCCAAATATGGTCAAGTTTATACTCGTTTGACTCGAAATTTCGAGCTAAACGTAATGGTGAGTTCCATTTTCTCATTTGAGTGTTTGTTTTTGAGCTCATACCTGTAACAACATTTTGAAGACAAAATAAAGTGGTCAGCACTAGAAGCTAAAGGACCAGGAGATGTAGCCAGGAAGTCTGGTGAACTCCTTTATTAAATTTTTTTGTGTTAATGTGTTTGAATGTGTTTTCAATTTGTTTATGTGTTTATGTTATTTGCAACCTTTTCGATCCATTGCACTAAGTAACATAAGCAACTTCACGTAAAGTCTATAATACCTTTTTCATTAACGAATCAGTGTGGAGCTACAATTTCCAATAGGCTAAATTCCTTCATCTCTTCCACAGAAGGTGGTAGACATGGTATATGTAGATTAGCATTGAATTCTCTATCAATGCCATGTAAATTTGTCATTTTTTATTTCATACTATATTTTGTATTTATTTTTTTCTAAAATTTATGAAAACCTTTTTTTACTCCTAGGTAGTGAATGCCATGAGAGAAATATAAATATCTTAAAAAACTAAGCAACCGAAAAATTATAGAATTATGTGCAATCCATGGATGTTTCCTATGGAAAAGAGCATTTATGGTTTTACATAAAGATGAGAAAAAGATTCTTGGAAACAAAAAGATGTGTAAAATGAAATTAATTTTAAGTTGTCATTTCCAAAAAAATAATTTAAAAATGTAATAAAAAAAAGCACCACCACAATTTGTGTAGATCATACTAATATAATTTTTTTAAATTTTTTTACATTAAATGTTGAATGAAGTGTTGAGATCAAAATTCATTGGGTAACTTTTCTAGATATTTGCAACGACAAGTATTTAATGAAATACAAATTTGGCACATTAAATATAATTAATATTTTTTTAAATATTATTATTAAAGAGACAACACAATTCCCAACAAAATGTTTTTACCATGCCTCATGCCTCAAAATTCACATTGCATATATGAATTTTGAGGGTTTCAATTTAAAAAAAAATGTAAAATCTCAAATTTTCAATCACTACGTTTCACTAAAAAATGTGACACAAATTCACGAATTCATCCTTGATTTCATTCAAGCACTCAGAGACGCAACATTAATAGGATTTTGAAGAGAACTAGAGGAAAAAATGAGGAGTTTTGTACTATTGAACATGTGATATGAAAGGGATCATCTAAGTTTCAAATCTCTCTAATAGATTATGGGGCAGGTAGAACATATAAGTAGGATGACAGTCATTTAGTGCGTATGCTACTACATATTGTATGTCAGGAGTGTCTTGTATGAGCTAAAAAAAACTCTAATTGAACGATATTTATCACCCCATTAAAGAAGTTGCATTAGCTTGAAAGACTCACGCCCCTTAATATAAAATTATTGTAAAAAGTATTTAGTTAAATGATAAGATTAATGTTATACACATAACGAGTATTGAAAGTATTAATACAAGTGTCAATGCCTAAATACAATAAACAAAATTATAATAAATACAAGTTAACTCAAGCATACCATCACAATGAATTACCATCAACCAAAAACGATAGTATCATTATTTTACAAATTCATACATTTAACTATTTTGTTAAATTTTTAAAAAAATAGAGTCTAATTCACTTTAATGCTCTAAAAAAGAATCCAGTTTATATTAATACCATGTATTGTTATATTGAATCCAAAATCAATAACAAAATAAAGTAAACTTAATTATAAAAAGTCCCTCTAGTTAGTTAGGGACTTAAACGAGTGTGACAATTACCCCAGGGAAAATCATCCAACCAAGCCATCTAACCCTTATGGAATGTACATCTAGGTCACACATCTATCTAAAAGTCTTCATGAAATGGAAGAAAGTTCACTCACGAATCATGGTAGGAATTATTGTGTCGTGGGAATATGAGTTAAAAAGGGAAATGTATAATAAGGTTTCTAAAATATATTTTTTTCCCATAAAACACAGAAAGATGTCAAGAAAAGAGAAATAGTTAAAGCCACTAAACACATGTTGTGCAAAAACGTTTTAAGAGGTTTTTGTTAACGTTTTAAGAGGTTTTAGTTAATCCACATGGATGGTTGAAACCCTTAAAAATTACAAATGCGTTATTTCTTTAATCCAATACAAATGCTTAATTTCTTGATTTCAAACTCCAATACTCCTGGATGATCTTGGGTTTATAAATTTACCCTTGTACTCCTCCCTCTTAGATGAAAATACCCATCATGAAAATATCCATCATTGTATTTTTGACCCGGTGAGTTTAAGTCGATTGTAGATTTTTCAAATATTCGGAAATTTGATGAACAAAGGCGTGGTCAAAAAACTGATTGCGCCCATCATATTCGAAAAAGACTTAAAAATTGCCCCTTTCCCTCACACTTTTGTTATTCTTTCTAACAATCAAGGTCAAACTTCTTTTAATTCATTTAATAAATTTATTTTTCAAAATTTTAAAGTTTGGATCGGTGTAAGTGTATTCTAATCCCAATAAAAGGCCAATCTTAGATGTCGAGAAGAAAAATTAATACTTTAATGTTGTAAGTAAAGAGTGAAATTGATATTGCTAATAATCTCAAATATAGAAGGGTTGAAACTAATATTGATAATATTTGAGAAACTAATATTGATAATAATCTCAAATATAGAAAGTTTGAAATTAATATGGTTAATAATCTCAAATATAAAAGGATTTTTTTAGAGAACAAGAACCTTCTTAAGCAAACTTTAGCTTTTATATTTAGGAAAAATAGTCTTTTAATTATTTAATGAAAAGCAATTTGCATCGTTTAGATTTTGGGAAACTAATCCTTTTATTGTTTAATGGAATATTTATGTGTTTGCTTTTTCTAAATATTATGTTTTTATAATTAACATATTATGAAATTTATTTTTATTGAAATAGTTTAAAGTATAACTATTTTTAAAACAAACATAAAATAAATAAAAATGAATGAAAACATGTTGAATTTTTAATTTGTTTTTAATTAGCAAATTGATTTGAAATTTGTTAAATTTATTTTAAATTTAATATATTAAATTGATCTTTCTTTGAAAGATATGGAAAATTTAAGATCACAAATGTGGCTAGATGTGGCTAGAGAAAAGGAATTCATGAAGATTTAGTTGTTAAGGCAAATATCCCCCATTCCTCATAGCCCAAATATTTTAAAAATAAAATGGTTTATTCAAAGTAAATGTCACCTATCTCTTCTAGAGGTGATTTCAACCTCATTTTAAAGTTCAAAAACATAGATTGGAAATTAAAGTGGAAGACTTGATGGAATCTTGTGTTTATTTTTATTTCTAACTAATTAATGCATGTTTGTCTCGGTGTATACATATATAATATATATATATATATATATATTAAAAAAATTAGAATGTTCATTTAGTTATATGTGAAATATAAAGTAAATGTGAAAATAAATTTTATATTTTAAAATTAATTTAGAATCAAAATCAACAAAGTTTAAAGATTTCAAATCTAAGTCACAATATTAAAATTAACTTAATTGTTGATTCTTCTACTCAAAATAATAATAACAATAATATTAAAAATAAATTATAATTATCAATATCATTTTATCTAATAAAAAATCAATTGATTTTATTATTAATTTATAATTTAAGCTAAAATTTTGCACTTGAAGTGCATGGTATAGTGGTCGGGGAAGACGGTTTCTCGTATCCTGAATCACGTTCGAATCCTACGGCGCAGCATGCTGGCGCATTTCTGGTGATGACGGTTTATTCCGTTGATATGATGGCTGACGAAGTGACTTGATGTGATTGTATAGTTGTAAAAATATGATTGAAATGTGATTTTCCAGAGCCTGAAAAAAAATGATATGATATAACTTTTAAAAAAAATTTAGCTAAAATTTATATTTTTAATAAATAATAATAAATAAATGATATATGTATTTAAAAGAAGAATATAGAATGAACCATTTATTTTTATATATTTAATATAAATAATAATTCATTTAAAAATTGAAATATTATTTATTTATCTAACAAAGGCATTAATTCATTAAAAATTTAGAAATATTATTTTTTTTAATCTATAACAGCATATATTTATTATAAAGAATTTACCAACTCATCTTATTATTCCAATCAATTTGTGATTATTAAAAAATTCTCAATTCTAATTAATAAACTATTAATTATACAAATATGTAACAATATTTCATTTTGGATACAAAACCATCCATAATCACTAACTAATTTGGATGTGAGGAACCACCCTCTTTTTAATGATAACTTTTATATTCTTTCAAGATTTAGATATTAAAAGGATTTTCTCTTTTAGTTAATAAAGCCTCTATGATTTAATGACAGTTGACTCATTGTCCTCCCACTTTTTAGTTTAATGGTCTTAACACTTTTAAGTTTAATGATCTCAACGAAGTTTTTAAATTAATGTTTGTATTCCAGAGAGAAACAACCCTCTTTACAACGATAACTTTTTAGATATTAAAAAGATTTTCTCATTTGGTTAATAAATTCTCTATGATTTAATGACCGTTGACTCATTGTCCTCCCACTTTTAAGGTTAACGGTCTTAACGAAGTTTTTAAACTAATGTTTGTATTGCGGAGAGAAATAATAATTAAAAGGAAAAGTTGCTTTAAAAAGAAGAGTATTTGTTAAGAAATGATTCAATTATTTATTAAAAGACGATTCAACTGTATTTTAGATGTCTCGTGTTAAATTTTATTAAAATATTTGTTTTTATTTTTTTTAATAATTAAAAGCTAAAAATAAATAAATAGCATTTATTTTTTTTTTTTTTTTTAAATTTAGTATTTTATTAGTAAAAAAATATTATAAAAAAAAGTGTTTTTTGTTGAACGGGAAACCAAACTAGTAACCAGATCTATAATTTTGAGGTTATTATATCTGGTTTGACCAGTTTATTAGATAAAAAATAGAGATTTACAAAAGAGTATATTTTTTCGAATGGTCATAAACATAAGTGGCTATAGAAGCACACAAACTAAAGCAAAGAGTGATCACGAGCCACGTGAAGGAAGTGGATTATCACTAAATTAAACTTAAGTGAGAGGTACACCATCGGAAGGACTGGTAGAGAATAGCCCTCATCTAGAAGTCAATTATCATGAAACAAGGCACCTAAATGCTTGACGCATAAATCATGCTTCCCCAAGCAATGAGCATTGAAGCCACGCTTCCACAAACCATGGCTTATGTAACTGCAGTGAATCCAAAGCCACGATGAACTAATTAAAACATGCCCATGCCTATCGCCACGAGGAATTGTATAAGACATGTCCATGCCTATTGTTTCTTTGAAGCCACAAACAACTATATAAGGCATGCTCATGCATATTGCTACTCCAAGCCTAAGGAAACAATTGAGCCAGAACCATTGTAGACCCGTAATTGAACTTACTGCTAGAAAATCAGAAAGGCAGAAAGATTTTCTTTGTATAGATAATTACATGTGATATTCTTATATTTATGTTCTTCTTTTATCTTTTATTCATCAATCAATTACCAAAACAATGGCACAAATATCACAAACACCAGATGTTGGCAGACAGCTCAGGAAAAACCCCTATCTAGGGGAAAACCCAATCAACAATTATTCCTTCAATAGTTTCACAAGATAATCCAAGACTCTTTACCTAGACACATACTTCATCCACACCAAGTTAGTCCTTTCCTCCTTCTGTAGATGATAACCCTCCAGCAACAACTTCGACTTAGTAGCAGCAACTTCAACTTGACAGCAACTGGCAGCAATAACTTTCACTTGGAAATAAAGACTTTGATCTTCTGAGATACTTCAATTGGGTGAGAGATAGATGGCCCAAAAATTTGTTTTTGATGTCTTCTTCCTTCCTTTCAAATTTCGTACCCTTTTTTAGCTCCTTTTCCAACTTTGCACATTTTAGTTGCCTTAGCTTAGAGATTGAACTTGTATGTGACAAATGAATTGGACTACTCTGTTTATATAGCCTTCTAGTGAGGTCAAATTACCCTTCTTGAAGTCGACTTGATCTTCTTAAGGTCAACTTGGTGTGGAGGGGACAAATGGCCTATTTGACTCAATATTAATTATTTTTACATGATTCAAAAGCCCAAGAAGAGTCTCATTAAATGTACAATGACTTTAATGAATCAGTATAAATCCTAGAAGTCCTTAATGGGCACTTTGAACTAAAACATGATGACCCAAACATGAAACCCATGCTTTAATAAGTCATAATAATAATAATAATAAATATATTTTCCATTCTATTGATAAATACATTTCATTGTGACTCAAATACAATTATGAAGATCGAACCTAGTTACATTCTTCAACACTCCCTCTTAACTAGGGAGGTATTCATACTTACATATACAATTACATGGAAGATCTCAAAACATATGAACTATGAAGACTTTAGGCACCACAATGCCATAGACTAGATTCCTGACTAGGGCAAACTATCCAAGGTCCTTCAATAGTTTAGGCACTCACGGTGCCACGAATTAGATTCCTAACTAGGCCAATCTATCTAGGTGGGACTAAGATGGACTAAAGCTTTCATCCACTCTAGGTACATTAGGCTTATTTGCTAATCATTAACCCAGGGATCCAGGTGTAAATCTAAGGTTAGGGATCTATGACCAATGCCACCCTCCCTACTTCAGGATCTAGACATCAATACAAAGTGTCAGACAAATGTCCTCCTAGGCAATGTGTCTTACACACAAAGCCTTAATGCTCCCGATTATTCCAATCGTCAGCAAATCTTCCCCGATCAAGAAGATTAGTAATAAATCTCTCCTCATTAAATTGATCAGTAACCAGCATGTAAAACATGTCATCAAACCTCCAAGAGATTTAATTGTACAAACACAACCCCAATCATTAACAAACTTTCAAATGTACGTAAGTAAATACAAACCTCTTGGGTCTTTCAGACAACTTGATGTTGCTTCTCAATTCATCACAGTAGGACTTCGAGGCTTTCCAAAAAAATATTGACAAAGTTTTCCTCAATCATTCAGCTTTCATTCCTACTTCACATATAGCAACCAAATCCATGTTTCCTTCTTTCAACAACACCTTAATATGTGTTCTCCAATTTCTTCTTCAATATATCCATCATGACTATAGTATGCCCTCCCTCTCAACTTGGGAGATATACTTCTTTCTTTATCCAGGCTCCCTCTTAACTTAGGGAGATCAACTTCTTTTCTATGACATCGAAGAATCTTTCAACTACATGTCAGGGTTTTGTCATAAACACTAGATTCCATCATCAAGTCTTCTAGCACCTCAATCAAGATAAGGACCTTCATTATATTTAGCGCTTCAATATTTATTCGAGAGTTATGGCATACCCTACTACAATATATTGCAAACCCTAGAAGCAATTCAAACGAATATAGTTCTACAATGCATCCAACAATTTTGAATTCATATGTTATACTTCTACTAGGATTTAATGCAAACCCTAGCTTCCATACATGAGACACTAAGCTTTCAATAATAAAAACTAATCACAACTCAATTTCATATTTCAACAATCTTTCATAGATCTCATATTATCGCACCATCATAATATACTAGAGAATTGAGCTTCTACTAAAGTTTAGTTACAAAACCCTATAATTCATAAACACTATGATCCTAGAGAATCAAACTTCGACTAGGGCTTAGTTTCAAACCTTAGGACTTGTGACCACAACAATTAGGTCAACACATATATCTAGGATTATGTCATCATGCACAAGCATATCATAACAACATATGTTAGTCAAACCCAATGATACAAACACATTCGTACATCTAACATATTTGATTAAATGGGCAAACATACACCTAGGGTTTCATTCCTAGGACATTATATAAAATAAGGGTATTGCTCATAAACCCCACCAAACCTTAAAGATTTAGGGTTTCAACAACAAACCCTAATTTTTCAATACTTCAAAAGTTTGGTATTTTAGACATCACCATCCAACCCTAAAATATTAGGGTTTCCATGACCATATCAAAATCCCAAACATGACATCATCAAAAACTTCAAACATTAAGAATAGCGTTTTCTTAGGTTTTACCAATAACCCTAAGTAGGTTAGGGTTTCACACATTATCATCGACATACCCTTAATTTAGGGTTTTACAAAGAACCTTTATAGGGTTCCATAAGAATAATCAAAGATATTAGGATGGTATATTTATCTAATGATGAATCACCCAATCAAGAATCTTTATGATTCAAGAGAGCTAGACACAATAATGTTAGTAATGTAAAATAATTTATCAAGAATGAAGATACCTTTATCATGAAGAGAGCAAAAATTATAGTCTATGGCATACCTTTGTTTCTTAATAAACCTTGTAATTTTAATGCTTTGTCTTGTGAGGCCTTATTCCATAATCCTTGAGTATTCAATAATCATTTCCTTGTAATTTCAATTCTTTTTCTTGTGAGGGCTTCTTCCATAATCCTTGAGTATTCAGCAAGCCTTTCCTAAACAAGGGAAATATGAATAGAAATGTGATTAGTAATTAATACAACAATACTTAGATAAGTAAGGGAAACCAAAAATGAAAACGTAATCCAAGGAGTAAGATACTTATCTTTGGAAGTTGGTGAGGGCTCCCTCCAAACTCGAGGGATATCTATAACTTTCCTTCTTGGCCCTTTTGACTTGAAGTTTCCTTTCTTGTGATGAGAGGAGTGGACATTTGAAACTTTCTCTTCTTCATTGTTGGTTTCTAATGGGATTCTCCTCTCTTCTTGGTTGCAAGCATTCCATAATTATTCAAATGAAGAAGTTTATTTCCAACTGTTGATTCTTGAAGTAAAAGCACTCCAAGTAGGTGGAAATCCCAATAATGCAGCAATCACTAGCTCTTTTTTTGGTACAATCTCATCTATGGCATGAAGGCCATCTCTAATTCTAGCTATCCTTACAAAGAAGGAAGCCACAGTGTCATGTTTTGTCATTTTTGTGGTCCTTAGTTCATTCTTAAGACTTCCTACTTGACCGATGTTCTTGATAGTGAACAATTTTGATAAGGTTTCATACATTTCTTGAGCACGGTCTATGTTTGAAATTTATGGGACAAGATTTTACTTTATACCTTCTTCCATTAGTGTCATAGCCAATATTTTTTACTCTCTAAACTTCACTTTATCTACATCACTAGATCCTTCGGTAGCTTTCTTTACTTTTCCTCTAACCAAATCCAAGACTTTGTTCCTTTCGAGAATGAGATCAATTATTACTTCCATGACCTGTAATTTGATGCTTCATCTAATTTGTTTTTGCCCTTTATTGTGTTATAAATTGTAATTGAAGATAGTAGGCTTCTTTCTTAATAATATCTCCTTATATGATCCCTTGCTTAATCCTTTTGAGCTTTCTTAGACCTTGCTTAATCCTTTTGAGGTTTCGTAGACTCCTTCAATTGATTCTTAAACTTCCTTTGTCCTTCTTCACCTTAGCTCTAATACCATGTAAGAAAATAAAAAAGGAAGAAATTTTTTCTTTATATAGATAATTTATTGTAACTTTCTTATCTTTATGTTCTTCTTTTATCTTTTATTTCATCAAGAAATTACCAAATCAATGGCACAAGAATCACATACACTAGATATAAGCAGACAACCAACGCAAAACCCCTATCTAGCGAAAAACCCAGTCAACAATTCTTCCTTCAATAGTTACACAAGATAATCCAAGACTCTTGACCTAGACACATACTTCCTCTACACCAAGTCATCATTTTCCTCCTTCTACAAATGATAACCCTCCAGCAACAACTTTGACCTAGTAGCAGCAACTTCGACTTGTCAGTAACAAGGAGCAGCAACAACTTTGACTTGTCAGCAACAAGGAGCAGCAACAACTTCGACTTTGTAATAAAGACTTTGATCTTCCTAGATACTTCACTTGGGTGAGAAATAGATGGCCCAAAACTTTGTTTTTGATGTCTTCTTCCTTCTTTTCAAATTTGTACCCTTTTCTAGCTACTTTTCCAACTTCACACTTTTTAGCTGCCTTAGCTTAGAGATCAAACTTGTATGTGACAAATTAATTGTATTGATTTGTATATATAACCTTATAGTGAGGTCGAATTACCCTTCTTGAAGCCAACTTGATCTTCTTGAGGCCAATTTGGTGTGGAGGGGAAAACTAGCCTATTTGACTCAATATTAATTCTTTTTACATGATTCAAAAGCCCAATAAGGGTCTCATTAAATATACAATGACTCTAATGACAATATAAATCCTAGAAGTCCTCAATGGGGACTTTGACCTAAGCATGAAACCCACGCTTTAATAATTAATAATAATAATAAAAATATGTTTTTCATTCTTTTGATAAATACATTTCATTGTGACTCAAATATAATTATGAAGACCAGACCTAGTTACATTCTTCAACACTTACCACCATACCCCAATTGGAGACTTCCACCCATGAACTATCAAACCCATCTATGAATTTCAGAGACAAAATTGGGCTTAATTCCATGCAATGTGTTAATACATCATGTAGAACAAGAGAAAACATAGTACACTTGGAGAAAATTGCATCATAAAAGGGATCTTGATTGGCCAACTCGAGCTCCATAGTAATCAAGAAGACGCGGGAGGATGGTGAGAATAAAGCAAGAGGTAAAATGTTATACCAAATCGCCACCTTTGAAAATGCCAATTGCACTCAAGGATGACCTAGTTAGATTATGCACAGAGACAACAAGGATGTTTGGCATGGTGATAAAAGGGAGGCATCACTAGAAACTAAGAGAGGTGAGAAATAGTATTCAAAGGATACACAAACATTTCTAAAGATGGGAGGCACCTTACAATGATGCTACCCTCTAGCATCGGTTCAAGGTGCATGCCCAAGTAATAATTGAGAGCCATCATTTTCTGCAGGGTGAGGTAGGGCAAGCCTACCACCACACCAGGCTCATAAATATAGAAATCGTGTGGTAATTTACCTAGTTGTACTAGTGCTAATGAGGGAGCCCTTGAAATGCCAGGTGTTCAACTAAACCATACCAACACATGATAGTCATGACATTTGGCTTGCAAGAACACTTATCACGGGGGCAATAACATTTTAACATTTTTAAAAAACTAAAAAATTCTTTTAAAAGTGTAAAATATTGTGTTTGTGGTTGTTAGTTATTATTAAAAGAAAAATAAATGAAATTATTAATATAAATTTTAATATAATTATGATTTACTTTTTTAGGTTATAGTGTTAGGATTATAATATATGTTTTATTTCATTTTATTAATATTTAGTTATATAATTTATAGAGTTAAAATTTAGGGTATTTAAAAAAGCTACACTATATTAAAAATATTGAAAACAAATGTAAAGAAAGAAAAAAAAAAGGAAAAAAGAAATTGCTAGTTGGTGTTGTGAAATCCATTTGAATGGTTTTAAATATGTGTGGGTTATTTTGCAAAGTTGATATTTTTTATTTCTCGGGTGAAAAATGGAATTCATAAGAAAAGATGAGTCACTACTAATTATTTGTTTTTATAATATAAATACTTTTAACTATATTACTGGTCAACAATTTTTAAAAATATCACTCAAGAATTCACAAGAAAATATGAGTCATGACATATTATTTGTTTTTATAATATAAATACTTTTAGCTAGATTATTGGTCAATAATCTTTAAAATTCTCAGTCAAGAATATATTAAGTTGAGGAGAATAGATCTTATCGTACTTTAAAATTGTCGTGCTAATAAATCTATACAACAATGTAATTGTACAAATAAAAACACACAAATAGTTGTCTCAAGATAGACAAACTATCTTGGACTCAAAATCACTTTATTTTAGAATATCTATTAACCAAAATACATCTAGCCAACTCCTAAATAATAGGAACATACTCGAACTAATCATCACACCTAAGATAAGTAGAAGTTATACACTCTAACACTCCTTAATGACTACTTTTCTTAATCTCGATCGCTTGAGTTCTTCACCAATATGTTCTCCTTTGTAACACTTGATCTTCTATGAACTAAATCACTTTCTAATTAGAAAAATCCATATATCGTTTAATCGAGAATTTACAAACATTAGCAAAATGTTCATGTTTGTATAAAGAAGCAACCATCCACTAAAATGCACGGGTAATTAGTTGCTACTACCATTGGTCTACAAGGATGGTATTCATGTATATGGTTCATTGGACCATCCTTGAATCACATATTTGCATAAATGTACTTGTACCTCTAATCTTCCCTGCATCATGATCACATCATCCTAGGTTTTCTCGACTTACTCTAACCATATTAATTTAGGTTTTGTTGACTTACCTTCAACCATGCTTATGATGCACTTGCATCAGACTCCTAAAGAACAGACATTCTATATGAATCCATGTCCATATCTTCCCTATCTCTTTCAAACTTGTGTTTCTTCATCACATCCTCACATGGTTTCTACTTACCATGAACAATGCATGAAGTGGTTTTGGATGACCACAAACATTCCTCTATCATGTAGTTTCTATCTTACCACAAACCTACATTACAAAGTGGTTTTAAGATTGGCATGAACTTCAAGGAAGTAGACATTTCCTCATCAAGATTACAACAACATTTAACTTAAGTACATACAATTATAAAATCCACTCATTGAGATAGTGGGTGTATAAGTTTTCTAGGACCAATACCTCAACTCAAACATGACACTATAAACTTGCTTACAATCATAATGGGTGACTCACATTATTATATGGTCTTGATTCTACTCCACAACACACACACACAGTTTCCCCTCAGACAACTTTTACCTTCATTATCCACCATAATCCAATATCCATTGTTGTCTTCTTCATTACCGTCATGAACATTATCATGTGTTATTCTTTTCTACTATATTGACGATCACACATATATCTTCACTTTTTATTTCTTCACTATGGGATTTCTTCTTATTCTTCTTCGTCTTGTACTGCATAAAATTGATTATTGATATCCTTATAAAAAGCAATCCATTTACCAAGATACATGGTTACCATCAGTTGTACTTTCTAGCTCTCTCATAATTATATTTACCTACATGGTTCATCCACATATTAATCTCTCTTTAACTTAGTCAATCCCACATTCTAAGATTCTTGCATCTCAGATTCCCCCCTTAATTGAAGATACAACTCTTCAATTCTAGGTCAAATATGAGTCCACTTACTATCCCCATACCTATCTAAGTGGTTGATTCGACAACTGATGCCATGTCATCTTCATCATCTTCATCCTGGGTTTTCTCAACATTACAGTAACCATGATCAAGGTTTCTTTGACTTACCCTCAACCATTCTTTCAATTCACCTACATCAAACTCCTGAAGAACAAACATTCTACAAGTATCCTTGTCCATATGTTTCTCATCTCTCTCAAACTTGGGTTTATTCATCACATCCTCATGCAATTTTTTCTCACCATGAACAATGTATTAACTAGTTTTGGATGACCACAAACCATCACACCAAGTGGTTTCTAGCTAACCACAAACTTTCCTCTATCGTGTTGTTTTTGGCTTACCATAAACCTACGCTACAAGGTGGTTTTAACATTATCATGAATTTCATGGGTGTACACATTTCCTAATAAGGATTATAACATAATTTGACTCATACATATACCAAGTACATACATTTTTTAGGACCACTACATCAACTCAAACATGACACTATAGACTTGCCTACAATCACAATGGGTGACTCACGTTATTACATGGTTTTGAGTCTATTACACAACACACAATTTATAGTAAAAGAACTTCCACCTTCATATTCACCATCATCACATTGCCACTAACACTATCATGTTCATTGTTACCATAAGCACTATCACAAGCTATTCACATCTATGTCTTCACTTGTGCTTTCTTCACATCATCATTATTATCATCATCCCAGGTTTTCTTGGCTTAAACCCATAACCATGCTCCAAGTTTTTTTTCTTACCCTCAACCATGCTTTTTATACACCTGCATCAGACTAGGAACAAACACTACATAGGATTCTTGTCCATGTGTTCCTTGTCTCCTTCAAACTTGTGTTTCTTCATTACATTGTTCGCATGGCTTCCTCTTACCATGAACAATGCATCAAGTGGTTTTGGATGACCACAAATCATTACACCAAGTAGTTTCTAGCCAACAAAAAGTTTTTTTTTGTCATGTCATTTATGTCTTACCGAAAACCTGCACTACAAAGTGGTTTTAATATTAACAAGAACTTCTGAAGGTATACATTTCCTCATCAAGATTACTTTTCAGTGAAGCACATACAACTCTCATAGTCCATCCATGAAGATTCCAAGTACATAATCAAACATTATCATAGGATCAATACATGAACGCAAAACACAATACTATGATAATTTTCAATTTTTAATTAATAATATTGTTAGTATTTGCTTGTATGTTTCTACTTAATGCAAGAAGAAATCTTCCCTTCTGAAAGGAAGACATTACAAGTAGCCAAACTCAGATTAGGAAGAGAATGGGTAGGGGAGTTGACTGATAAATATTATAATGATGTTGTAGGGGATTCTTGTTCAATTGGACTTCCCAAATCTTGAATTTGGCTTCTTAAAGTGTTGACTTCGTCTTCAATTCCTTGCAATTATGGTTTGTGACCAACTTAAATATTTATGTTGGAAGACCACTAAGACTCCATGTGAACCTGGTGTAGTTGTTGTTGAGACACTTCATTTTAAAAGTCTATTATTTTTGTAAAGTGTGGAATTGTGGACATATTCGCGATTAGTTGAACTCCTTTAATAGCCAATTATGAGTCTTCTTTGTCTATGTTGTGCTCAAAGTTACTTGTTAACAACAAAAAGAAAGATTCCAATGAGAGCATATTGTGTGACGAAATAAAGACACATAGGCTAATTCATAATAGCTATTAACTCGACTCACTGATACTTATGTAGCGGAGAGCATGAGAGATGAGGCCCATTATGAAATTGAATTGTAAATATTTTCCCATTTAAAGAAAAATATTTTTATTAATTTACCTTAATACTTAAAAAATGATAATCTTAATAATAAACCATACTAATATATCTTCCCCAAAACAAAACAAAACAAAAACTTTGAAAAAAAAAATAATAAGATTTAATACTCTCAATAAAAATAACAACCTACTCAAAATTATTCCTAAATCATCTACCACACATTTATATCATTACTCATATTTATATAAAAATCTAATTCGAATTTTATCATCTTTATTTTTAAAATATATACACATAAATTATGACACAATATTTATGTTTAAAACCTGCAAAATATGATTTTAAAAAACTACTCTAACAATAAAATAATGCATTATTATATCCATAATCTCGAAAATCCTTCTCAACTTCAGTCTTTATCATTAAAATAAAATCATTCCTAAATCATCTACCACACATTTATATCATTACTCATATTTATATAAAAATCTAATTCGAATTTTATCATCTTTATTTTTAAAATATATACACATAAATTATGACACAATATTTATGTTTAAAACCTGCAAAATATGATTTTAAAAAACTACTCTAACAATAAAATAATGCATTATTATATCCATAATCTCGAAAATCCTTCTCAACTTCAGTCTTTATCATTAAAATAAAATCACTATGAATAAGATAAAATCACTAGTAGAAGTTTCTAGTCTTATTTTATTCATAAAATCACTAACAGAAGCTTCCAGTCTTATTTTAAGAGTGTTAAATTTAACATGCACATTCTTATTATTATTGGTTAAATTGCTTTGACAATAATAAAAGACATTCATGAATCTGTATTCTTTGAGAAAGCATATGTATTCTTTGAGAACTAAATTCAATTAAGATAAATATATATAGAATTAAAAAAATATATATATATGTATGCAGTTGTCTATAATGCGACTTTTTGAAAGTTTTTCTAGTGCGTTTTTCCGGTCAAAATCCGGCAGCAGGGGTTTTTCAGGGTGCTGAATCCAAATATGCAGTGAAAAAACCAGTTTAACTACAACAAATCAAGATTTAACCTCAATTTCTTCCGCCGGATTCCATCACCAGAATCTCCAAAAAGTCGCATTATAGACCGTTAATATGTATATATATATATAATATATATTATATATATATATATATATATATATATATAAATTTTTAAAGAATGGATTTGCACAAGATTATTCTGTTAGGAATGACATCAACAAAGAAAGAACCAGCTTTGCAAAGGGCTTTGTCATGCGTCCCGATTCTCATTGGCTGCTGGTGGAGCCCTCATTCTTCTGTAAAAAGATGTCAGAGGTCTCCAGCT
Organism: Pinus taeda; assembly: GCA_000404065.3. Taxonomy (NCBI): domain Eukaryota; kingdom Viridiplantae; phylum Streptophyta; class Pinopsida; order Pinales; family Pinaceae; genus Pinus; species Pinus taeda. Next base: position 241,737 of record APFE031079651.1, on the reverse strand, counting down.
CAACGACAAAACTGGAAATATCATCTAATGGCCGCCCTCGATTTATCTGTCAAACGCGACCCTCACAGATGAATCGGCATTATCTCTGATCTGAGATGATGGCTTTGTAGTGCATCTATAGCTGAGAGGGCATTGTGAGTCTCTCTGATCAGTCTCGATTCATCTGGAATAAGAGATATGGTAGAATGTTACACAAAGGAAGCTTTTGCCTGCAGATTTAATGGACGATGACCATCAATATATGTGTTCATGGGGTGGATAAAGGATAGCTAGGTTATGATCCAGAAGTTCAGTTTTTAAAAAAGTTAAAAAAACCCTTGGTTTTTGCAGAAGAATATAACTTTTCCTTGCCCCAGATGCGCTGCGGAAATGAGTTCTGAGTTCTATCTCTTCTAACCTAGTTTGATTCAGAATACGAAATTTCTCGATACTAGGATTAGGTTTTATCCTACAGTTATTGTCCCCGGATGCTTAACTGTACTTTGGAAATGATGTTTATCTTTTCTAACCAAGTTTTGATTCAGAATACCAAATTCTTTCAATTATTTGGCGAAGACATATTCTTTTCGCTTGAATTTGTGTATTATTTTGTAAATTTATTTTAAAATGCAAAAAACAATGTGTAATTTTTTATTGTTTAAATTGTATTTTTAAATATCTTAGAGATTATATAATATGTATATTGAACTATTTTATCAGCCCACATTAAATTGATTTTTTATTATTAATATATTTTTATATATATGTCAATATTAATTCATATTAAAATATTTTAATCATAATTCAATATTTTATTTCTATATAACTTTAAAATGTTTTTTTTAACATTTTATATATATATAGTATATATATGAATTTGATATCACAAGTTAAAATAGTTTTGAAAATATAAGGTTTATTATTCACATAAAATATAAGGTTTATTATTCACATATTGAATTTATATTAGGTCATATGGACAACTAATTATATGCATACATATTATTTTATACTTAACATTGTTTTTCTATTTAAATAATATTTTATTTTTATTACATACACATTGCCTTCACATTGGGTTGTGTAAGTACCTTACTCATTATTCTGAAAAATAGATTACATAGGAGAGGGCAGTAATTAATAATTGAATTGGAGCTTAACTAGAACTCAACCAAACTGGACTAAGCTAACACTGTTTATAACACTTAAGAAACAGCTAACATGTAGTTGGAATTAGTTTTTTCAACAAAATTAAAAATCACAGTATTTAGTTATTAATTTTAAGAAAAGCCAAACTCTACAATGACTACTTCCTAGAAGTTTAATAAAGAGGTAAAACAATTCCTAGCTATACAGGTAATTGGAATTACTTTTTCCAACAAAATTAAAAATCACAGAGTTTCGTTATTAATTTTAGGAAGAGCCAAACCCAACAATGGCTACTTCCTATAAATTTAAAAAAAATGTAAAACAACTCCTAACTATACATTAAAGCCTCAGCCATGAGTGGAGGCTTAACCCTTTTCATTATTTTTTTAAGTAGCTTCCACCCTCAAAAAAATATCTACTCTTAAAAAAAAAGAGAAAAAGACAAACTAAATGCTCTGGAGTGGAGGCCAAAATGGATTGGCAGTTTGGATTCTCCTAAAAGAAAGAGAAGAAAACGAATCCCAGTGCTCTACAATGGATGTTAAAATGGATTTTAGAAGTCCTATTTTGTCAGATTTTTAGAGGTAAAATTACAATTTCTTCATTTATCTCAACTTGTAGTTTGTGAGTTGATTTGATTTTTTTTTTTTTTTTCTGTATTGGTAAGATAATATTTATTTACCCCGGTTGTGGGTGACAGCAGGACTCAGTGGGCTGAGCCACATGGCAACCATGTGACGCCCCATGCGAATTAACTCCCTAAGTACCTCAGTCGTCAAAGGATTAATCTGGCAGGGTTTTCGCTCAGGGCATTCATTGCAGATTTGGATGACAGGATGGAGGATATCGGGTGGCGCTCAGAACAATGGAGAGGCGCTAAATATTTGGACGAGGACTGCAACAGGCCATTGTCTCCTGAAACTCATTGTCACGCTGGTGTCTTGGTGCAGAGAACTCCGCTGCGGAGGAAAGTCTGCTGCTGGGCGAAGCGCACGCCATCACAGGCTGCCCTCTGGGTTGGCCCTCAGAACTTCGAAAGCGCCTCAGAAAGGAGAGAAGCAATCTCAGAGGTTCGAAAGGCGAACTCTGAAGGCGGGAGGGCATTTTCTGAGGCGTTGGAGGCCAATTCAACGGAGTACGCAGATAAATTGGAGACCAGGGTGGCATGTTTAGAAGCGCAGGAGGGGAATTGGGAAGCTCTGGGGCAGGCAACAGAGGAATATCAGGATAATTCGAAGGTGGCGGAGGTGTTTGGGAAGTGGGGGCGACAATTTCTGGCTACGAGGAGGCCACGCAACTCGCTCCAAGCAAATTCAGGCGGAAACGAAACACCCATGGCAAGGCTTCGTCATCGGCAGCCTTGCAGGAGGGGTTCTGGTCGGGGCTCGAGCCGGGGTCGTGGACGTGGTGGAGCAGAGAGGGAGCACCACCATTGCTGCTGCTGCTACTATTATCGACGGGCAGGGGTCGCGCCACTCCATGTTGGGCAAATCCTGGAAGTCAATGGGGCAAACGTTGAGGGGCCAGCCCTCCCGGTGTTCGGTTCAGTGGTCTTCACCCTGGGTAAGTCGGGGAACAATCAAAGAATCAGAGCGCACGTCTCTGTGCTCTTCACGCAAATCCCGGAAGAGGCTGAAGAGGAAACACCTCCAGGAGAGGAAGATCCACCCCCTGCAGGCTCTGGACATGCAGATCCCTTGTCGCCTCCACCAAGCGGGGAAGGAACCTCAGGGAAGGCGGTCATGGCCAACCCCTCCACTTCCCAGACAGCGAAAGCTTCAGACTCAGCACAAGCCAAGTGGGCTGCCATGTGGGAGGGTATCCCTGAGGGTCAAGGGTGGTGCACAATTGTGGAGGAGAAACCTCCTGAGGATGAGTAACCCTCTAGTGCGTGCTCCAGTTGCGGCCAACTTCACTCAGCTCAGGTCCACTTCTCTGTTTGAAACGGTTTATATGGTTCGGGTCAAATTTCGGTCTGTTTTCATGTTGTTTTTGATACATGTCCAGTCTTTTTAGCCATGTTTAATGTCAGTGTGTCGGTCAGTGAAGACAGCCCCTGCGTGGGCGGGTTTACCTATAAGTAATCGAGAAGGAGGACTCTGTTTTGTTATTTTGGTTCAGTTTCGTGCCTCAGACGGCCTCTCAGAGGCATTAGGAAATCATGATGGTTGCTACCCCTGCGTGGGAGCTTTGGGGTCAGTCTGCTTCACCCATGGCACCACTGGTGGCCAAGGAAACACTGTTAAGTCCAGCTACTCTGTATGTAAATTTCCATATGTACATATAATATAAATTTTAGATAGTTTACCGAGAAAAAAAAAAGATTATATTTATTTGATTTTATTTTATTAACTATAAAATATTTTTAGCCATAGTTATAATTAAGGTTAAAATGTTATTTTTAAAACTAATTATATATTTTTTTTTAAATTTTTTATTTCAATTGATTAATTAAAAATATTTATGAATAAATTTATATAAAGTAAGGTAAATTATAGTATTTTGGGAATAACAAAATTTATGGTTAAATTTTTTCATCGTAAAAACAAAATTTGAGATTAAATTTTTGCATCGTAAAAACAAAATTATTACATATTATTTTAAGTATACATGACATGAAAGGAATGTTTGGACTTTTATAGAGATGTTATCATAGGTTAAATTTGTTTTTTTTAATTCTTGATCAATTTGACAATAAGTCTTGACGTGTATCCCTATTCAGACTCATGTTACTGTATTTTTGGGCGGCTGCCGTGTAATAACACTTAGAATCCTCAACATTGCGGTTGGCGTTTTCTTCAAAAATGTGGTATACATTCTTTGGTGTACGCAGTCTGTTTATGTGGAGAATGGATAGGCAAATAGACCTTCAAAGAACTCGAAGATGAACAATTCGTGGTTTCCAAGTTGCACGGGAAAATTCCAGGGATTGTTGGCCTTTCCATTACAATCTCAAGTACTCAAAAACATGGAAGTAGCAGCATAAGTGGAAAATAAAATTATAATATTTAACTTTTTAGAAATAATATAAATTTGATTTTTAATTAAATTTATCGAAAAAATTAGGAATTAATTTTCTTAAATATATTTTTTTATGATATAAAATTATAAGAAAAAGAATTGTACTTTCTAAACTTTACACATCCAAAAGAGTTGTGATTCCTTAACCAAAATACTAGTTTCCTTAATCAAAATACTAGTGTTTTATTGAAAAATTGAATAAATTTTAATTAAAAAAATGATTATATTATTATAAAAACAAGCGGGTTTTATATTTTTCAATTTAATTATCTAATAATTATTAGATGGATGATAGGTATTTAACTTTTATATAATATTTTAGAATATTCTTAATAATCTACACAAATCAAGCTTAGAATTTTTTCGAAAGTATATTATTTTAGTTAAATTTATTAACTAAAAAAATGTCATATGAACTAGTGTCATATAAAATGAGTTCGTTTTTTGGGCATGTGGTATTGATAAGCTATGGTATTGTTACAAAGCCTATTCACACATTAAGAATATCCATGGTAAAATGGTGATGAATTTTTATGGTTAAGAATCTTGTTATGTGTTTTTTTTAAATGCATAAATGTTTAACTTATATATTAATTCTTTTTATCATTAATAATAACAATAAAAAAATTTGTCCAATGGATAGATTGTGGATAGATTGTAAGCAGGTGTTCTTTTAAAAACTCTTTGATATGAAGCCATCGGTTCAATTCCCCACCCTGATTGGGGTTATATATATTGAAGATGTTGAAGTTGTAGTCTTGTCAAGCTTACAAAAACACAATAATTATTTTAAATGTGGATAGATTGTAAGCAGGTGTTCTTTTAAAAACTCTTTGATATGAAGCCATCGGTTCAATTCCCCACCCTGATTGGGGTTATATATATTGAAGATGTTGAAGTTGTAGTCTTGTCAAGCTTACAAAAACACAATAATTATTTTAAATAAAGTCACGATTTAGTATTTTTTTATGATTTTTAAAATTTTAATAACTTGATACATAAGATGAAGTGTTTTGGTGTTTATAAACATTTACCAAATATTTAGTTTATATGGCTATGTTAGTGTACGGAAATTTAAATAATTGATATTGTTATTTTTTTCCTTATATTTATATTATAGTATTATTTGGTATAAAATGTTATTATTGATAAGTCTTTTTTAAAATATATATATATTTTTTGTAAGCTAGGGTAGTTCCTTCTTTTTTCTATTTATAAAAGCAAGTTGTTCCATATACAAAATCTTGGTGGCCTTAACTTGCCCACTTGGGAAACCAAGTCTATTGGCCACCTTAGTCTGTTATAAGTCATCTAGTAGCAAAATTTTACAAGTCTTTCAAGCCAAGCTAGATACACTTTACAACTAAATACACAGTTTAAGGTCTGAACTAGCATACAAAGATAAGAAAAGTAAAGGCTATCCGCTAAAAAGACTGGTAAAACCTGGAAAGTAAAAAGTTATTCCTTGCTATCATCCTATTTGGAGTCCACGATAGTCGGTGCTAAACTAGCATACAAAGACAAGAAAAGTAAAGGCTATGCGCTAAAAAGACTGGTAAAACCTGGAAAGTAAAAAGCTATTCCTTGCTATCATCCTATTTGGAGTCCACGATAGTCGATGCTGCAGTAGAGTCACCCAGCGTCGGTGCCAGATTACAAGTCTTTCAACCCAAGCTAGATACACTTCACAACTAAATACACAGTTTAAGGTCTGAACTAGCATACAAAGACAAGAAAAGTAAAGGCTATCCGCTAAAAAGACTGGTAAAACCTAGAAAGTAAAAAGCTATTCCTTGCTATCATCCTATTTGGAGTCCACGATAGTCGGTGCTGCAGTAGAGTCACCCAACGTCGGTGCCAGCTCCATCATTCGTTGTTGGATCCTATCCAGCTTGCTATCCTACATAAACATTATCATTTACAGATTTTTTATTCCCTTTTTGAGGTTGGGCATGCCTTTGGCAATTTCCGCCACCTGTTCCACAGCTCTGGCCAACAAGCATTTCATGACCCAGTAAATGTGCAGGGTTTGTTTGAATAGAGTCATCCTGCCCATGGTATGCCCTGGGTCTGGTACAAGGTCCCCCCATTCTTCCATTTTCGGCTCTAAGTCTTCCTCTATGATATTGTCCTCCATTTCCTAGATCAGCTTGCAAATATAAGCATTTGTTCCATCTTTGTATGCTCTCACTGCCTCATTGACCGCCACCTCGATGGGTTTCCTACCCTTTCTGGGCCCTGCATTCTCCAAAGTAGTAGGTTCATTTTTTATAGTCTGGCTCTGGCGCCCTCGACCCCCTCGACCTCTGCCTAAGCAAGCCATCTTTGCATTTTCACACTCCTAGAAATACCCCAACGTTTGTGCTGCCTTACTCCTGTCTTCCCTTCTCCGCGTTCTATGCTCTCTCCCTGCTCTTGCCATCCTCATGTATCCCTTCCCACCTACCCCACGTCCCATCCGTCTACCGCCGCCATTTTTGTCAACCCCTCTCCTCATAATCGTGCCACTTCTCCCCATCGATGCTCCCACGTTCATGCAGGACGCCACCACGCCCTGTTGTTCAAGCATGATGACAGTGGTTGGCCGTCCTTGACCTCCTCTCTTCTTGTTTGTCATAATGCCCATGCCCTCCCACTTCGTCACCCGATCGGGGGTAAGTCTTTTTTAATATTATTTGGATTGTTATATGATTATAAAATTTAAATTTATAAATCTCTTTGTATTTAGTTGTAAAATATATTTTAATCAAATTAAATTTACACTTGGTGAAATTCATCTAAAAGCAATTTATAACCTACAACATCAATATTAAAAGAAATACTCCTTACCCTATTCTCTCAATTGAAACTAGCCTCTTCCCCACTAAAATCATGGCTATATTTAGGTATTTTATGTAGAAGAAGAGGTTGTACAATATGGATTCCAGGAGGCTCCCCAAAATTATTTCCAACTCTAGTCAAAATCCCCACCACCAACTCAAAGCGTTGGCATAAAGAAAGATGTTCAATCCTAGCTTGATCATTGGGTATAAAAGAGGAGATTATCTTGATGAATAAGGATGAAATTAAAAACACCATTAATTACAAATTTAAGGATAAGATGTGGGATGTTAAGGAGCTGGTGAAAAAAAGAAAGCTAAGATATTGTAAAGAGGTGATCAACCCACCCTTGCTAACCAAAATTATATTTTGGTCTTGACCAATACTAAGAAAATGAATATTCCAAAGATGAGAGCTAATTTTCTTGATCTTCAAATTGAAAGAATCTGCCCTCTTTGCAATACTAACAGACTTGAAGATGAAAAAAACGCTCTCTTGGAGTGCACAACTCTTACTTATATTCATTCCCTCTTTCAAAACATTGGTTACACTACCAGCTTGAATTGTTAAGTCAACAACACTAAATTGATCTTGGAACATTTTTCTCCTTTTTTATCATAAAAAACAAACATTAAAAAGCCCGAGCCTTATTAATCTAATTGTTCCTTTCTTAAATTCTGATACACCATATTGTTTTTTAAAGACATCAACCATTTTCATTATCATCATTTATATAATAATTATAAATTATAATATATATTATATATTATATTAATAAATTTCCAAAATCTATTAAAAAGAAGGAAAATTGTTAATTATTTAACAAAATAATTACTTCTTTATATATATATTAAATTAAAATAATTGTATAATATGGTTAATTATAAAAATAATATCATTATCTAATTTTATATTTAATAATTTAAATCGGAAAAAATAATTAAGTTTAATTTTAAAAACGTATACTTTTTCCAATAAATAATAATTAAACATAATACGAATGGTTAAATTTATTATAATAATTATTATTTCACTGCATTTAATTGAGTTAATATATAATACTTCTAAATTTTAAAAAATATTATATATACTTGTCATTAATTCATTGGTTTGATATATATGTTAATTTATTTGAACTCACTGGTTTTATATATGTTAATTTATTTGAGTCTTGAGAGATAACTGTATAACTAACTTGTGGTTTGAGTAGCCCAACTTAGAGGCATTTAAATCATTAAAATCATTCAAGAATTGCACTTGGATTTGGCCAACTCAGCCCTTAGCATAGCCAGAATTTTGTCCACAGAATTTTAACCCTGTGACCTTTACACTATAAAGTGCTTTAAGAGAACATCTACACCTCATAGACTTTTTATGATACATTTTTAACTAAATGAATATGCTTGTTTAGTTAGTTAATTGATATTACAATCCAAATATAATTTCATATAAACTTTAACCCTGTAACCTTTACACCATGAAGTGCCTAAAAAGAACATCTACACTTCATGGACTTTTTATAATACATTTTTAAGAGAACATTTACACTTCATGAACTTTTTATGATATATTTTTAACTAAATGAATAAGCTTGTTTATTTAGTTAATTGATATTACAATCCAAATATAATTTCATATGATATATTTTTAACTAAATGAATATGCTTGTTTATTTAGTTAATTGATATTACAATCCAAATATAATTTCGTATAAACTGTAGACAGATATAAAGTAGGGGGGAGTTGCTGAAAATGCAACACCACATTTATAGACAATCGATGGAATGTATTAGATGATTACAGAGAAAGATCGATGTAAATTTCGGAATATGTACAGATCCTACAGTGATCATAAAATATGTAAAACTGATACATATGTAATTCTTTTCATAATTAATGGAAGTTTTACGGATTTTCCTAGGGGAAAAAGATATAAAGTAATTAAAAATTTAAAAAAATAAAGGAAACAACTAAAATATTTAAAACTTATAATTTTTTTAAATATTTCCACACAAAT